>MU158882.1:593660-687063 GCA_015888305.1 Antheraea pernyi | reverse complement strand
GAGACGAATAAGAGATGAGACTGAAGTGACTCCGAATCAATTTGGGTTTATGCCTGGACGTGCGACATCTGATGCCATTTTCGCACTTAGGCAACTGTGTGAAAAATACAGACGTGTACATAAGAATTTGCATATGGTGTTTGTTGATTTGGAGAAGGCATATGATCGAGTACCCCGAGATGTTCTGTGGTGGGCACTGAAAAAAAAAAGAGTGCCTGAGAAGTACCTACAACTTATTCGTTGTATGTACAGTCAAGACTTTTTCCCAAATCTTCATACTGTGTGACATCAGCTTTATTCCTCGATAATTGTTACAGTCCTGCACATCACCCTTATTCTTAAAGATAGGCACTATTACGCTATCGCGCCATTCATTTGGGATCGCTTCCTCTAGCAATATCTTATTAAAAAATAAAGTCAGCCACATCCACCCATCTACTTTTAAAAACTTCCATACTTCAACCGGTATGCCATCTGGCCCAACGGCTTTTCCGTTTTTCATACCATTCACAGCTTTTCTTACTTCATCCTCACTTATTTCTTGTACAACGCCTAAATTTGACGGTACGGTCTCTAACTCTCCGGTCCTGTCATTTTCTTCATTCATCAGTCTTTCAAAATATTTCTTCCAACGACTCTTTATGTCCTAATGTGTATAATTTGATACATATAAGCCAAAAAAGTTTCACTTCCTCAACATGTACACACTGTTGTGTACATGTATACGCAATATTTTTTATTAACACATACTAATTTAACTTGAGCCGTGCTTGTGAAAAAGTAGAAACTCATCATACAACATAAGGGTATAAAATTTAAAAATATTACCCCACAAAAGGCCATAACATAAGGCCTGCCCTCCTGCTTGGCGTGTATACAGTCACGCAAGATGTCCACACGACGCTTCGGAGATAAGATATGAACCAATGATTCTGTAAGTGTGGCTTTTATAGTCTTTGCCACGCTATCGAAGGTACCTAAAACCTGAAAAGAACATTTATTGCACATAAAGTAAAATTCTAAAATTATAAAAAAAACATTACGCAATATTATAAGTATACAAATGCGGTATCGCCCTGATAATTAAAAAAAAATCTAAAAGTCAGACCGCAGCGTCACCTACTTAGTCCAATTTTTTTAATCTAAGCCATTCTCGAATATACTGGAATACACACAAAAAATTTCCTCAAAATCGGTCCAACCGTTTGTGAGAAGTACAGTCACATACACACGGACAGAAGAGTTATATGTATAAAGACTAACTAAGTCCGGAAACTTCATCTGTGCAATTTAAATACACGAAAACAAAATTATACTTTACTTTCTCTCTCCTGAGTATACACACCATATCGCTTACTCCAATTCACAAATCGCTGAAAGCATGGTGCTTATAAAATGGTATTTTTTCAATTATTCTAATAAATTTGTATTAAATGAAGCTATCATCATATATTTTCTTGGATAAAGATCAAGAATCTAAGAACTAAAATAAATAAAAACTGATCGAAATGTATCCAGTAGGTTTTGAAGTGCACAACGATGGATCACATGGGTAAACCAACAGAATAAACACACTGCGACAACAATAAACCGATAACAATATAGTTTCAACATTATGCTATTTCATGATTAGTTTAAAAGTAATATATCAATTACCTTTCCTTCAAGCTTGTTGGCCACCGAATCGCACAGCTTGTTGGCGATATCAGCTGCAACGTTTTTAGCAATGAGATGGTCACGGAGCTTGTCGAGTACTGGACGCATGGCTTCCTCGGACAAGGCTTTGGATCCAACGAGACCTGTGAAGGAAATTAATGTATTATATCTTCAAGTTACATGGTCTTCGGACTTAAGACATGAAAGACAAAAAATCATCCTTCTTCTTTCTTCTTTTTTAAAATTGCAACATGTGTGCGCACACAATTTTGCCAATGTCAAGTGAATGGAGCCATAAACAATGGAGATTGCGCAGACAATTAAACAGTTATATTTATATCCAGACCGGGCTATCTACAAACAGATACCACAAAGAAAGCACATATAAACTAGACATACAACATATTGTTAGAACACAGATGTACACAGGAGCATCACACTAAAATCTAAAGTTTAATTTTGTTAGTATTAATAAATTTCGACAAGCATTCTAGAATGAAATGATTATCCGTAACAAGATTTAAGAGACACATAGTGATCGTAGGACGGGGAATAGAAGGAGGTAGAACATCATAGAGAGAGACTCTGTTTCTAGGGCAATCAAAAAATATGTGATCCAGTGACCCGTCCTGTAAGCCACATTCGCAAATAGAGTGATGATCCCTGATCCTTATTTTATTCAAATGTATTGAAGACATGAGCGGATGAAGGAGACATGTCACAAATTTGTAGTTTTACAGAAACAAACTCTAAAATTTTATTATATCTTTGATTCTAACATATGAGTGGTTACATTTCAAAATGCGTTAAATATAATTTTAATGGATCTTATAATCATTTTTTTAAGATTACTAATTTTTATACACCGAGAACGAGTTCTAATTTTGCATTGATAACATTTTAATTAATTTTTCATGTCCTTACATGTAAAATATATATATTTTTTAATATACATTACCAAAATAACGTAAAATATTAGGTGCAGCTAAACTTGGATTTAAACCTATTTTGAAATGTAACGATACATATAATTATGTATTTAGTTTCAGTACTTTGGTTATTATCATTTCTAAGTCTGCAAACCTTTTTAGGTCATCTATTGCCTTCAATTATCAAAATTGTACTCAGACCCCAATATTTTATTATAGATATTAATATTTGACATTCAAACTTAATAAATAAAAGAACATATTAAGCTATTTAACAGCTTTGGAATTTTAGTCAGGTTTAACAACTTTGGAATTCGACTCATAGTTGACAACTTTGGAATTTATAGAAATTTAACAACACTGCACACTGGAATCATAAATATATTTATACCTTTTAATATGCTGAACATGCCAGTCGACTTCTTGGGGCTAGCCTGCGATTGCTGTACCTCATCTTCACTGCTGCTTTCCTCAGATTCCACCTCCAGATCGCGGATAGCACCGGTCATTTGACCCACCAACTGTTTTATAATCAGGCAGGGTGGATAAAGGTCAGTACCCAAATGTTTTTTTTTTTAATTTCTATACACTATTGGCTTGACCGGCCTTTACAGTTTCACCAGACTATTATGGGCCAGCAACTTAATGCATTCAGCAACTCAGGCAACAAGCTCAAGGACGCCAAAGCCAAATCTAACGAAGCTAATCTAACTAAACTAGTCATACATATTTGAAGAAGTGATACACATATATATACCTACATGTGTGTCTCTTAAACCCATGCAGTTTTGTATGAACATGTATTCCTTATCTGACAATTTGTCAAAATTAACTAACCATTTGGGGTGTAAGGGGTGTCGAATATCATCATAAGACTTGAGACACCCAAGCCAACCTCACCTGCACGTGGTGCACCCTGCTGAATAACTAACGAGGCAATGGCGATAGCGGGTGGTAGCGTTTTACAGCCTGACTGGGTCGCAACCGCCATGTATATGGCGAAAATGCCCGTCATAGTGATTCGCTTCTGCGGGTAGGGTTTCGTGATCACCCTGTGCATATCCAACTATTCGCAGGCCGGCATGACAGCGGCGACCGGCGATGGATAGTGTGTCACTCGGTGGTCGCCATTGTTTTTGGATTGTACTATGCTTACCATCAGGCATAGTGCAGTCATTATGTCGTGCTACAATAAAAAAAAAAACAAGTGCGACAAAATATAGGAAAAAACAAAACCACTTCCACCATATCACAACGATTTCCTTTACCGAGATATCCGACTCAGTTGCTATGATTAGAACCTAAGTCTATCGACGCGGTATCCGAACAAAGTATCAACTAAGCCATAATTTATTCAACGTCGATTAATGAGAGACAAATTTAAATATAACATGAGACAGCAACCTGTGTATCTGGTGTGATATTGGTATCGTTGTCTCCAGGCTTGTCCGTACTAAAGTCTAAAGATGGCAGATCACGTGAGTCTCCACCAAGGTTCCACACGCGAGGCTGCTTAACACGCTCTGTTACTTTGGGACTCTTCGGTGATTTCCTTGAAAAAATAATGAACTTGACTGTAGAATTGTCAGACTGCCTAGATCTAGTACTATACAGTCCGCTCTGTGCAAGCAGAGCTTTGCATTTACGTGAGGGATTAACTTATATATAACTATGATAAGTATGTTTGATTGATGAGTATGTGTACATACATAAGTGTGACATAGAAGTCAAATATCAATAAATAAAATGTAATAATACAGTGACACTCGATATGCCTTAATCATTCATGTCTTTAAAACAACTATTTAAATTAAACAAAAACTCTTTTAATTGGTTATTTAAAGGTTTTTTCACATTGTTGGTTTATTTGTGTTGGCAGCCATTTCATTAATAAATTTAACACAAAGATAAAATACAAACAATCAAAACGTGACACGACTACCAATACATGAGGTGAAGTGTGGAAGGAGGGCGGCGGAGTTGAGTCGTGTATCTACGAGTATGTGCACTCAACAAACGCAGAGCGGACTATATCAGGATATGAAAATTATCAGAAATCATGCCATTTAATTACAGTGTTGGGAGATCTTAGAATGTCATGTAGTGGATTTTAATTGTGCTATTTTGCTCTGTATTTATAATATTGGTGGTGTATTAGGTAATATAGTTTGGTTATTGTGCATAAGCTAAGTTAATAATACCACAGAGCATGGATTCTGACTTGCCACTAAAACTCCCTGGAAAGTTCTAACCAGAGGGCCACCATCTTGTTAGTTCATTTAAATGATTGCAAGAAACTTGTAATACCATTACCTACTCAACAATGGCAGTAAGTATCTACTACAACATTGATTGCCAAAAGTAAAATAAAGAAAGAAAATTAATGGTATCTTGATTTGTTTTTTTTTTGTTACCACATGCATTTACTGCACTAATTTGCATTTATCCTCCAACAGGAAAAAATTAAATCATAAGTGGAAGAGTTGTCATCTACGAACTTGTTAATACATCTGGAGTTATGTTATTAAATTTGTTTTTTGTTTTTTTATACTATTGGCAGCAAACGAACATGCGGGTCACCTGATGGTAAGTGATCACCACCGTCCATGGACACCTGCGACACGAGAAGAATCACAGATGCGTTGCTGGCCTTTGAGAAAGGAATAGGCTCGTTGTGTATACAAAGGGAAGAGTCACTCAATTGGACTTTTTCACTTTAATAGTAACTTACTTTATGTCTTTCTTTTTCTGAGAGGACATCTTTTGAGCTAGTTTAGCTCGGTTTGCAGCAATAACATCATCTTCTGCTTCTTGTGCTTCTTCCACTTTTCCGTTAGTCAAAGTCTTTGCCTCTACTATTTTTACTACAACACACAGAATGAATAATTCTCCCAATATATCCCTCAATAGATATACATATATCATCAAGAACTGTTTTATAGGTGTTTTAAGTTGCAAAATTACTTATTACATTATTTCTATGTATTTCATAAGGTTTAGACATCCTTATCAATGTATGAGCCCGAAAACACTTCATTTAAATACATCAAGTTTTCTTTATTTTATACAGCTATAATCATGGACATAATATAGTAAAACATTCCATGACTATAATATATACACACACGCAATATAACAATATTGGGTACACCCATAAACAGTACTAAAATATGTCAAAAGTTTTTCTTTTATTTAAAGGATTGATAACAACTGTAGACCATGAAATGTACCACCACTTTGTTATTGTTATTAAAAACACATAAAAATTCCTTCATTTAGTTAGGGTACTATTGCGATACTTTTAGATGTTTTATCCATAATGCGCAAGTTTTTATATAAACCCATAGTATGCAAAAACCCATGGGAGGACACAACACAATAAATTTAAAAATTTAATTACATATATTATTTTATGGTAATATTTTAATTCGACTACATTTTCATGGGCAGCGCACTTGATTCTATGTAATTCCATAATTACAGATTTTGCAGAAAAAAACTGTAGTGTGAGCTAGCACTTGCAACACATAATTTCGACAAATATTTCAGATGTCATAGACATCAAGTTATGCATAAAGAAGAGATGTTTGTGTGCTTATTTTTGCATAGCTTAGTGACTGGTTTAGCATATTTACGATCTTAAACCATATTGTTATTTAATATCAGAATAGATTGTGGTCAAATACTAAATCTATAAAGTTTTTATTTTTATTACAGTGGCAAAGATGGATCTGGATCATTTAAACACTTTTCGAGACTACATTAATAAATTGTAACCATGCAAAGCTGGAGCGAGTCAATAGTACAATATAAATATAAGTTACTTATATTCACAAATTCTTGGAATGAAAATCATACCACTTTTCTTTCCTTTCTCTTCACCTTTACGTTCAATCATAGATGCAACAGTTTTCTTAGACTTCTGCGAGTCTTCAAATGCCCTCATCTGTTTTGGAATCTTAGCTTGCGATTTGGCTGAAAATTATATGAGAAACGTAATTACTTATTAGTATGAAAAATATACAATATGGCTTCACAGTTTAATGAATTTTAATTATCCTACTTATTATCCAGAGAACAGGCCTCATAAATGGAATAATCTCTAACTGTATATACTTCTTTAATACATTGATGAGTTTAACAGAATTTTAATAAGTATCATAAAAGTTTAATATTTATTTAATCGATATGTATCTAAGTTTGCCTATATATATATATTTGTGGGAAACACACAATAACTCGGTCTGAACACAAAATAATTATCTTCTTTTTGAGATTACATTCTAAAAATCAGTCTTCTTCATTTATGACACTTTGGCGGAATTGTGTATTACTTACACACGTCGCCATAAGATAAAGAAGAAGAACATAATAAATATGAACAACACATACTAGGTTTTACAAATAACATGTTATTAGTAAAAGGCTCACATTATCAAAACATGAATGGAAGATTATTGGTTTAAAAAATAATTAATATATATATCCAAAAATGAATCACTTCCTAATGACAGTGCAAACTGCCGAAAAATAAAGATGACTAACTAGAAACTGTCAAAGCATGTGTATACCATAAAAATATGGCATATGTATGTAAGACCATAAATGCTTGTAATTATTATGTACTAGCTGATACCTGCAATTTCATCTGCATTATCGTAATAATATATTGTATGTACATAGGAAAAAGACAAAAGCACCTCATAACTTCATAAATGAAGACATCTGCACAGCAAAAAAATACATCACATACTGCTGCAAACAGTACATACTGCTTGTTAAAATTATAGTGTTTTAAGACTTTAATAACTTCATATTAAGTAAAGTTATTTTTGATACTTTTATTTACATTTTTTCAGATAAGTATATAAATTATATTAAATAAATACATTTCTTTTAATGAGGACTAATTGCCTAAGAATTCAAATAAAACTGATAAAAATATATACAGTAGTTTTTTTCAGTAATACATTTGCAAGATTTTTTTTTTCGAACTGACTATGCTATTGAACTAGCAAGGTCTTAACAGCTTCACCGGACTACACACTTGCAATTGCAAGCCACAATAACTTTATTTATACTATACAGAGCAAACATTTAGTCACTAGCATTCAATCCGATATACACGTATTCATTTGTGAATCATGCAATTTCGATTGTATGGTTCACAAATGTATATATGTATGAATAGCTTAGAATAGGTAGCTAGGACAGACGCGTCTTTTTCCAGGTAACAGCTCAAGCCGAGGTGTGCGTGCACCCTTGTGTATGTTACCTAAAACCCAAATCGGTTGTGTGCCTTAAGCGCCAACCTTAGTAGTCCAGTGAAGCTGTGAAGACCCTGCCGGGTCAATAGCGTAGTCAGTTTGAGGAAAAAAATGTAGTCACTAGCAATATTTTTACAGGATAATCATTAGTTGATTCTCATTCTAAATGAATTAAAAAAATAAGTGCTTAATATTTGACCTAATTATCTTGAGAAACGTAAAACTGATATACACTCAACATCAGGTGATTTACACAAAAATAAACTGGTGTAATAAATTAATAACGCCCTTTTATGCAGTCCAGTCCATTTCCTACACCTTAGCTAGCGCCCAGGATGCCCTTGTTCGACCGTTCGGCGTTCCCACAATAAGCAGTTACGTAATGATTAACTTTGAAAAGGGCCCCTTTAAAGGTGTTCATTGAACCTAGGCCTGATTTTTTATGAATAAAGGTATTGATCCCATACTTTTAAAAACTTTAGAACAAACTTTAATTAAAGTTCTCTCTGTTGTTTATTAATATTTGTATTGATATTATTATTTTATATGTTAAATGTGACCATGAACTACCAGAACATTGAAAGATGTGACCCTTTAAATATTCATCTGGTATAAGATACAATGTATTATTTTCTAGGTATCACTTAATTCAGCCATCACTCACCCCACTGCTCACATTCCCGTAAGAGTCTGTCAAATGATGATTTAAAATCAAAGTCCATGATATGAGGACCTGCTTGCAATTCATTCTTGTATTTATCCCTGAACTCCAAATGGACATCATTTAGGAACTTGTCCACATATGATAACTGCAGAATACGTTGATATGCCACAACGAAGACAAGTTCAAATTCATTATCAAGTTTATATTGTAATGTTAAGGCATTATGGTTGAATGTATTATTTCCAGAACGTTCCTAGAAGTAAAGACAAAATTCATTGGAATGTGATTTCGTAATTAATGCATTTCTCATATACTCAATTAAAAAGTTATTTAACTTTTTAACTTACTAATAAACACTATTTAAAATATTAAATAATTATGAAATAACATATACAACATACAAATAAAATAAACATTACTTTTATTTTAAGTGATTTAATTAATATTCTTCATTCTATAAATGACGGTTTGTGCATAAATATATATGTGAACATATATCAGTCACATAAGGTATTCATTTAGCAAAACAGTGTAAAAGAAATTTGCATCAGGAATTTGGGGTTGTTGAGGGTTGTTTTTGTAGGGGTTGGTTACCCCTTTCAAAAGACACTTCCCTCACCCTGCAGAGACCTGTAGTTTTTTTAAATATGAGTTTGAATTTAAGTGTAATGGAAAACATGATTATAACTAAATTATATTATATTATTACAATTAAAATTATAATACTATAATTTTGTTGTTTTATACATATTTATTGTTATTATATAATTGTTCACTATTATTTCAGAAAAAATAAAAAAACAAAAAATCAAATATAAATTATTTGTATGACGTAAAACGGCACATTTTCCATTATATTTTTTGTTTTATTTCTACTGTTTAATCCAAAACTCATCTGTCTCAATCCTAGAAAAAAATATAATATAAGTTATTTGTATGATCATAAAGCCCTCACACATAACACAGGTGAGCTAGCACAGACAGCTAGCGAACTGGTAAGAGCAAATCCGACTAAGCCACTTTAGGTTAATAGAGAGTTCTCTTATAGGTTAGTATCGCGAACACATATCAAATTCCTTGTTGTTCTATATTAAATACTTTTTTTACCACTATGAGCTTAAATATGAAATATTTGAGTGAAAAATTAGGACAGAAGTTTAATGAAAAACAATTTA
Organism: Antheraea pernyi; assembly: GCA_015888305.1. Classification (NCBI taxonomy): domain Eukaryota; kingdom Metazoa; phylum Arthropoda; class Insecta; order Lepidoptera; family Saturniidae; genus Antheraea; species Antheraea pernyi. The sequence continues at coordinate 677,372 of MU158882.1, read as the reverse complement.
TTTTTTGTTCTCAAAATTTATGCTGTTCCATCAATAATTCATTCCTTAATGCGTATATATACACAGTTTCATACAAGTTATTATTTTTTTAGTTGAAAACTCAACCTTTTTTATGCAAAATTACTATAATTTTTAGTACTATAACCAGAGTTTAAAATACTTAAAATATATTTTTTCCACAAAATTTACATTTTTCCTGTAATCATTTTTTGCTCTACTTATATATAGACATAGTATTGTACATACTGTTGCATTTAAACATAAAAATCACCATGTTGTTAATATACAAAATTACCAATGATTGTTCAGAGGCGACATAAGCTCAAAACTTTGATCATGAATATCTCAGTAACTATAACTTTTCGCGGCAGGGAAGTGGTTTAGAGCGGTAGTAAGACCCTCCCCCTCTCACCCCCCCCCCCCCCCCCTCCCCCCCCCCCCCAAAACCCTTTCAGGGTTTCAAAACATTTCAGTATGCGAATTTCTAATGCAGCCCCGTGTATAGTAGTGTTATTTTAGTAATTGTGTTAATGAAAATAAATGTATATAAAATTAAGTTACAACATATATACAGAGAAATAGGAAGTTATTTACATATATACATTTATTATTTGATAACATAAGTTTCAAAAGTAACATATTTATTCATAATATTAGCATACTGTGACCTTAAATGTAGCGAAAAATAATTTTTCCACGTTGCAAATATTGAATTAATTAGATTACGCACTCAAGGGCTTTCCATGACTCCAATACGAGCACCAGTATACTTACTTGTAATATCACACTGCGAATCAAAGCGTTGACGGAAGGCGAAAATATTTCACCGGTGCTTTGAAAACACCACAACACAATCCCTCCTTTACTGAAAATACTGAATAGATCTAACATTTTGAAATATATTTATTTTAACACGTTACAAACGTTTCGTACTACGTCGGAATGCAAATGTTGTGTCGTTGTTACTTTGGTTATAGGTAGGTACTTTATGGATTAGTGACAAGAAACTGACAACACACAACCAAATCATCCAGTGTTGCCGTTTAAGAAACAAAAATGTCTCCAGACAACAATTAAAAAGTCGCTAGATTTTGAAAAAAAAAAGATTTAAAAATCCGAGAGAAGTCACTAAATATTTCATAATATTCCATGGTGAAAATATGGTGAAAATACTATATTGCGTATATTTCACTGTGATAAAACGAACAAAAGGCTTTAGTTGAATCAGTTATAACAGGTTTTAGCCACATTATAACTCTTCTTGCTGTGTCAATTCCGGTGTATACTTTTATTTATTTATGTTATTTTTGAGCATAAGTCTTTTTTATTAAAGAGATTTCCATTTAGAATAGATAGAATAGATTTTGATATCAGTAACGACAATTGAACAAAGAAACTAAGAAATACAGGTTTGTTTTGCGAAAACGTAACATATTAAGTTATTTTTCTTTCTCTTGGCGGTGGTAGTGAATGAATGAAAGTGAAAGACGAAACGATATCTCATGTAACATTTGATAGAGTGAGGCACCTAACCGATTAAACCCCGAGATCAAGCGTCATTCTAGCAGGGGAATTCCAAAAAGAACAATAGCAATTCATGTTGTTACCAGTAATTATTTTTAAATTTGTATGAAAATATTTAGGTATTTTCAATATTCAATTAGTCGCTAGAATCCGCTAATTTTTTTTAAGTCGCTAGATTGGAAAAAAAGGCTTTAAACATACCTAAAATCCACTAGATCTAGCGACAAAGTCGCTAAAAGAGCAACAGTGAATTCACCACAGAATACAAATCACAGACGCTTTATTTCTTAATTTTTAAGGGTATCAAATACTAGTCTTTCAACCTAGACCTTAAATGCAGTATTGCTAAATATAGGTTTAACAAGCCGTATGTATTCAGAAACGTTGTCCCGCCCTGATAATATTTTTTTTAAACAAATGATATACCTGAACCTTCCTCGTGAACCACTTTATCTATTGGTACCGCATGAAAATTAATTATCTTATATAATTATTATTGAGCAGTAAAACAAGCGTGCATTATTAGCTTTTCGTAAGATCCATATATTAACTATTTTAAGTTTTATCCAAACGAAAAATTTACTTAGTATAAATATATATACTTACAATAAGACAAGAATAGCTAAAAATAGAGTACATTCTAAAATTTTCTCTCGTTTTTTTATAGTTTAATGAAATGATACGGTAAGCGACACGTTCTATGTGCTGTTATATGATAATCCTCGTTTGTATAGTTTATAATATGTCGTTACGTTTACAGTTTTGTTGATATATAATTTATTACGAGTGATTGTATGATGACTAAGGGAGCATTCAAGTATTACGTAACGCAATTTTTGAAGATTTTAGACCCTCCCTCCCCCTCATGTAACGCACCGTAACGTTTTTCAGTACCCACCCCTCCCCCTAAACGTTACGTAACATTTAAGTGACCATTAAAGTCATGATTATGTTGAAAAAAGTATAAAACCTTTGTTATTGTATTAATTGCGTTTGCAGTAGTAATAACCAAAAGAAGAGATTTTTAAATTATATGTTTTTATTTAGCCATAGATTAAATAAGTGTAGGTACGTAAAAACACAATTCAATTGCAATTACTGCTCCTCTGCCCACGGGTTTGCTAGCCACTCTTTCATTACTGGTATTCGGAGAGTAGACGAAGAAGGTTCCGGTATTGTTAAACCACTTGTATCAACTTCGTCTTCATCGAGCCAATCGGCATCCTCAGACAACGCTTCACTATGGCGCACTATGCAGAGCAGTTCATTTGCCCTTCTGGCAGCAAGTCGGTGATGCCGTACTCTACTTTCACGAGGGTTATGGGCATTGTCATGTCAAAAGAGTGTGAAAACTCACAGTCTTGCTATGCACGTAACAACTGTGCGTTTTCATACTCTTTTGGGATGTGAAATAGATCCCACAGGTTATACATATTCTATTCTTGAGATCGGATTATACTGATGGACAATAAAAATCGTAAGGCATTTGCTTAAACCCTTCTAGAGGAGGCCACAGATCAACGGACAACCTCACAAAAAAACTTGCATGATCCTTTGTCTAGCTGAGTAGGTTCCACGAGCTTGCTTGGGGTTTGAAGGATTGGGCAGGGTGGTGGCAAGAAAATATCCGGAAAGACAGATTTTAACCTACTCTTCGAGCGGGAACAGCAAGAGTCGTCCGCGCATTTCATCACTTGCAATAAATATTGCGATTCACGGACGTGAGAGCTATACCACGCCAGATTAGGTTCTGCTGGATCCTGCAAGCTATCTTCAGGCTTTCTATATTCCGCTGAAACATCATAGCTGTCAATTTTCATTTCACTCTAGACCTTGCCTAGTGACTCTCCAGCGTGCTGAAAATTGCGTTTTTCCAAATCTTCAGTATCAGTCATTCCTTTGTCGAAATGAGAACCAAAATGTTCACCCGGCAGAATAACGCCTGACAGGCGTTCGCTGAGCGGGGCCTTGCGACGCTCAACTCGGTTGAATGCACTGCCGATAAACCTATTGGTACACGGGCCTTATCGTCTTGAGAAAAAATAAATACTCGCTGTGGTCCCAGAAGCGACGCGAGAGATTCCAAGGACCTGATTGTAGCAGTGCAGAATTGTGTGCAGAAGTGCTAACTTCACAGGTACGGTGCTATATGCCTTCTCCCCTCTTGTATGTTAGAAAGGCGTAGGAGTAGATGAAGATACGTACATCTTCAAGAAATTTGGAATCCCATCAATAACAGCCTTTCATGCAGGTCGTCCAGAGTGAAATAAATCCTAATCATCCCTGTTCGGCGGCGTTCATCAGCAGCGCTGCCATGAATGGCAATGTTAATAATGGTTCCTAGGAGTGCAGGTTGCGAGTCAACCAAAGGGGCTGGCCAGGGTCAAAATGAAGATACATAAGAAATTTGGAATCCGATCAATAACAGCCTTTCATGCAGGTCGTCCAGAGTGAAATAAATTCTAATCATCCCTGTTCGGCGGCGTTCATCAGCAGAGCTGCCATGAATGGCAATGTTAATAATTGTCTCTAGGAGTGCAGGTTGCGAGTCAACCAAAGGAGGCTGGTCAGGGTCAGATCGAGGTTTTACTGCGGAAGGATTGATTTTGCGGCGTTCAGTTTTCTCTAGTTTTTCTTTGGCTCGAAATTTATTTGCACGCTTTTCATCTTCTTTAAATTCTTTCCGTAGTTTTTTATTTCTTCGTCAACATCATCTTTGGCTATACCAATGTCCCTTGCTTTAGAGAATCCAATCCAGTCCAATGCTTAAGAACTTTGAAGAACATTGAAGCAAGGCCTGCCAACTTAAGAAACAAAAATAAAAGTAACGTACTATTGTATTAATCCAGGGATTCGCCGTAAAACATAAACGAAAAGGGTTGCAATTTGGAAGATTATAATTCCCTAGTATTTTTATTAAAATAAAAAAATGTTACGTAACGCCTTGTTTAAATACAGCCCCTCCCGCCCTTGTAACGCACCGTAACGTTTTACAAGACCCCCTCCCCCCTCCTCCCAAATTGCGTTACGTAATACTTGAACGCTCCCTACAAGTTCATATTCCATAAGAAATTCACTGTAATAAAAGAGTATGCCAATAAAAACAAATATTAGTGAAATTTTTAATAGATTTTAATAAAATTAATCCTATTTGTAATTTATTCTCATAAAACCGAATTATTATTAAATTGATGGGAAGGGGTCTTGTCGATTCTGATTCAGAAAAGGATTTTTTTTACTAATAGCTAATACATTACGTACACACATCACTTTATTTACTACACTGGTAAAGTAGAATTGCACTATTATATTATGATTAAAATTGTTTGGATTTAGCTAACTAAATAAATTAAGCAACTAAAAGCGATTCATAACGTAGTTACGTTTTAATTTATACAATCAACAAATGTTATACTGTTTACATATCACAGTAATGTATTGGTTAATATAACAATTGTAACTTTCTGAAAAAAAAAGGTGTATAATTATGTGCAATTCTTATATTTGGGTAAAAAATACAAGAAAGTATAAAAACTCATATAAATACGACCTAAATATGGCAATGTTGAAAATGTAGCGTGCTGGCCAATTATATTGTCTCTGTCTCTGGCCTTTTTGAAATATGAACGATATATTCGATGTGACAAATGGATATATATTTTTCCTCAAGATACAAGTCCATAATTAAAAGTTCCGATTGCAAAATCAGTGTTTAATTTATCACATTTATACCATATTGAACACGCCCCAAAAAACTTAAGCCATCATGGCTTAAGTTGCAGCTGGCTAATGGCCATTTTGCAGAAATCGCATTTTTTTTTAATAATGAATAAAAAAAATTGTTACCCTTACTTAAAATACATTTACAAAAAGCCGGATGCTGCTGTTTGTAATGGCTACACAATGCGTATATATGCTCCAAAACAAATACTTCATGAGACAGATCTTCAAAGAGTATCTTCAAACCTTCTAATATAAAAGTTGCAACGACGTGTTACAGTTTTACAGTTATGACAGTTTTATGTTAGCTTAAAAGTTAATTAAGATATACAATTTGGAGAATTATAATAAATAACATACGACTAAAAGGATCTTCTTCTTTTTTTTTTAAATGGCATCATGTGTGCGCACACCATTTTGCTAATGTCAAGTGAATGGAGCCATAAACAATGAAGATTGCGCAAACAATAATTATCTTTATATCCAGACCGGACTATCTACAAACAGACACCACAAAGAAAGCACATGTAAACTAAACATACAACATATTGTTGAATTCAAGCATACACAAGAGCATTACACTAAAATCTAAAAGGATATCAGACGTACTCATATTGCGGTCTCCGTGTCATTGTGTCAACTTGAATAAATATTAAGCATTGATAAAGCATGTACAGATCATAGACAATTTGTTATATTTCTAAGTACAACATTTCTTATCTGTGGTAAACAGTCTATTTTACTGTATGGTTTCACTCTATTTTGCTTACGGTGATTGGCAATCGCTTGGATCCTTTAGTCTGTGCTTGGATCTGAATGTTCTGTGGACTTGAATGACTAGAATTTGTCAAATCATCTTCTAATTTATGTGTTCAGTTTTCGGAAGAAAGAAATTCGTCGTAACTAGAAAGGCACAACTTGTTATTTTAAAAACACGAAGATGAAATTAACATCGGCATCAGGGATTATATCCCTACTCGACGAACCTATACCAGAATTAAAAGAATACGCTTTGGAGAGGTTGGATAATATAGTCGATGTGTTTTGGCCCGAGATTTCAGAGTCCATTGTGAAGATCGAAATCCTACACGAAGATAAAGACTTTTCGCAGCACCAGCTAGCCGCATTAGTAGCCAGTAAGGTTTATTTCCATTTAGGAGCTTTTGAGGATTCACTGACGTACGCCCTCGGAGCTGGCGACTTATTCGATGTCAACGCTAGAAACGAGTATGTTGATACGACAATTGCAAAGGCGATCGACTTCTACACACAAAAGAGGAAGGCTCTCTTTGTTGACAGATCGGTAGAGACCGTCGACATCGATCCTCGTTTGGAGGCTATTGTTAATCGTATGTTCCAACGGTGCCTTGACGATGGACAGTACAGGCAAGCTCTCGGTTTGGCGCTTGAAACACGACGAATGGATATATTTAAGGCGGCTATCATGAAATCTGATGATGTAGCAGGTAAGTGCATTTCATTACTCCACAAAACAAAATTACATGCATAACAAACATAATAGAAGGGGCTGCATTAGAAATTCGCATCCTGAAATACGGGTTGAGGTGGGGGCGAGAGGGAAGGGGGGGGGGGCTGACTACCCCTCTAAACCACTCTCCTGCCGCGGAAAGTTATAGTTACTGAGATATTCACAATCAAAGTTTTGAAATTATGTCGCCTCCGAACAATTATTGGTAATTTTGTATATCAACAACATGATGATTTTTAAGTTTAAATTCAACAGTTTGTACAATACTATGTCTATATATTAGTAGTGCTAAAAGTTAAATGAAAATTTTGTGGAAAAAAATTAATTTGAAGTATTTAAAGCTCTTGTAACAGTACTAAAAATTATAGTAATTTTGTACCAAAAAAGGTGAGTTTTCAACTAAACAAATAATAACTTGAATGAGACTATGTATATCTAGGTATTAAGGAATAAATTATTGATAGAAAAGCATAAATCTTGAACAATAAAAAAAAATTTACAATAAACTTCTGTCCTCATTATTCACTCAAATATTTCACACTTAAGCTCAAATAATTAACATAAAAATTAATTTCCTAACAAGGAATTTCCTATGTTTTCGCAATTGTAACCTAACATGACTTAGTCGGTTTTGCTTGGACCAGTTCGCTCGCTCGCCTGTGTTATGTGTGGAGAGGCTTTATGATCATACAAATAACTTATATTATATTTTTTTCTAGGATTGAGACAGTTGATTTTTGATTAAACATAGTAGAAGAAAAAACCAAAAAATACCAGATCAGGAAGACGTTCCATTTTACGTCATACATATAATTTATATTTGATTTTTGGTTTTTTTTTTCTGAAATAATAGTGAATAATTATAAAACAACAATAAATATATAAAAACAACAAAATTATAGTATTATAAACCTTAAAAATGTGCATCTGAAGGAAAAATCACCTTCTGTTACACATATTTAAAAAAAACTACGGGTGTCCGCGGCATGAGGGGGGTATCTTTTGAAAGGGGTAACCAACCCCTATAAAAACAACCCTTAACAACCCCAAATTCGTGATGCGAATTTCTAATGCCAAGCCTAATAGAAAGAAAAAAAAGTAAGAGAAAAAAATACTTTATTGTTGGAACAACCATACAATTAAATAAAATTATACAAACTAATTAAACAGAAAAAAAAAACATTTGAAAACTAAAAATAGAAGTCCAACAATTGGCAAACCCATTCAGCAAAAATCTGCAATACAGTAAGTACTGCAGCACTGATTTTTATGGGAGCCTATATGATGATAAACGGACGTTCAGTCGGTCATATTAATGTTAATATAAAATTTAAAATGAACGAACAAATAACAGAGACACACATAACACATCACATCACGGATGGTCACACTAATACAATATATTGTGATTGTATGATGTATCATATAGCTAAATCTAAATACGGAACTGTGATGTTATTATAATATCATCATTGTGTATAACTTTTAACAATAAGAAAAAAATAATATACATTTGAATTATTACATATACTGGAATGTGTTTGCAAAAATGTTTTCCTTAATCTATACATATAAATAAGATATACAGTAGAACCAAGATAAGGTAAAAACCTCTATAACTTCTTTATTAAATTAAATTATCTGTTCACTTCCCCTCAGAGCCTTTAGGCAGAGGCTTTAGTCTATTACTTAAAATACGCAACCTATAACTTCAACTAATAATTTCACTGTTAGCCCTCAGTTAATTAAAGAAATGTTTTGATGAGCTCTGTAATATAAACTTTCTGCCAATGAGTCCTTTTGAATGAATGTGCAAAAGAAAAAGTTTCCTGAAATTTATTGATTGTATGTTTTGATTTTGACGCTATTTTGAATTTCCACCTGGAAGTTTTCCAGTGGAAGTGCAAAGTAGCGTCCACTATAATATTTAATGATGGATTTCCGCAAAGTAACACCTTATTCATTCAAATGTAATTACAAGACAAATTGTTAATATAAAAATTAATAGCACTAACATATGCTGATATATTAAAATAGATAAAGCAATGAAAAGTGGATTAAAAAGGAAAGATGTAGCTCAGTTTGGAATACACAAAATTATCACTTATAAGTAGTAGACTGGGCCAATAAAATCAACTATTTTATTTTTTAAGTATGTGGAAAATATTATTTGTGATGACAAAAAAACAATGTTGTAAGGATTTGTGCCCTTAATATTTATACTAAGAGGTCTATCATCGCAACTTTTATTTTTTTTCTGATGCGGGTTTTTGTCTCATAACTCCTAAACCTTCGAGGTAAATGAAATTGACTAAGAGACATTTTTTTAAGAGAATTTAATTGTCTACATAAAAAGACGGATTGATATTTTTTGTCACATGAACAATTTTCTCATAACCACGCCTTGAAAATTGGTATGATTTCAGAATTTGATTTTTAACTTTAAAATTTTCTCATTCACTTAAGAACTACTAAACCGATTTTGAAATTTCTTTTACCAATATAAAGCCACGTTATTTATGAGTGTCATAGGCTACAATATCATTACACTTAGACCGATAGGAGCGGAGCAACAATGTAATTTTTTTTAAATCGGGGTATTTTTTCCTTTTGAGAGCCTCCGCTGTGTCTTAGCCCAAAGTAACTATTCCACGCGTGCGAAGTCGCTGGCAGAAGCTATTAACTAATTGTATTATCTATAATCAATACTAATATTATAAAGAGGTAAAGTTTGTGAGGTTATAGGGGGTAATATCTGGGGAGTCGGAGAAAAATGGTAGAACGAAAACGTTTCTTATGATTGCTGCCTTAATTATGAGATATATATGATTGAGTTCTAGTGAAAAGTTGTAGTTTGATAATGCCTATTACCGCCCAACGAAGTGGGCACGGGTTGGCTAGTGATAAATAAATACATATGTACATGACTTTTTATTATTTCGGATATAGCAACCTCTAGATATAGCGACGATATTAAAGTGCCCAATCCGCCGTCGTTATAACCGAAATTCACTGTAGTTACAAAAGCAAAGGAATCTCATAAATCTCAAACAGAACTGCTGTCCCTTTCAAAACCAATTACTGATATAATGCTATGGTTATGGATTTAGTTGTAATATCTTGTGTGCTTATGTATATTGCCTATCAGACTTTTAGTACTGGAATGATGCTGGATGTAATGACAATGCTAGAGTTTACGAATTTTGTAATAGATATAATTGTAGCAACAGCGTTTTCACAATGATTCCCAGCATCACCACACATTTTCTCCAAAACATTATTTTATAATACACTTGTTTTGAAACAACCCCCCACTCGTTTGTTCATTTTTTAATAAAAATTGTTTGATTAACACATTTCTTTGTTTTATTTTACAGGAATGCTTCAGTATGCCTTCACTGTAGCAATGAGCCTTCTCCAAAATAAAGGATTCCGTTCAACAGTACTCCGTTCCTTGGTGGGTCTTTACAGAAATCTCAACATCCCCGATTATGTTAACATGTGTCAATGCCTCATATTTCTTGAGGACCCTCTTGCAGTTGCAGAAATCCTTAATAAACTCACAGAGGGGCCACAAGAGTCTGTTTTAATGGCCTATCAAATAGCCTTTGACTTGTATGATTCAGCCACTCAGCAATTCTCATTTAGAGTTTTGCAGGCTGTACAGAGTTGTGCACCAATACCCAGTGCTTTAGGAGGCAAACCACAACCACAAGGAGGTCCCTTCCCAGAATCCTCAATGGAAGTTGACCAGGAAGTAGACGAATCAAGTACTGAGAGAGATATTAATAGTTTAAATGATGAAGAGAAAGAACTCCAGAAGAGAGTTGAAAAATTAATCTCAATTTTGGGTGGTGATGTTTCCATAGGGCTTCAGCTTCAATTTTTAATAAGATCTAATCATGCTGATATGCTCATCTTAAAAAATACAAAAGATGCCATCAGAGTTTCTATATGCCACACAGCAACTGTTATAGCTAATGCATTTATGCATGCAGGAACAACCAGTGATCAATTTCTAAGAGACAACCTAGAATGGCTAGCTAGAGCCACTAATTGGGCGAAGTTAACAGTGACTGCTTCTTTAGGGGTAATTCACAGAGGTCACGAAAATGAATCATTAGCTCTCATGCAATCATATTTACCAAAAGAAGCAGGACCTTCATCAGGATATTCAGAAGGAGGTGGTCTGTATGCCTTAGGTTTAATTCATGCCAATCATGGTGCAAATATCATTGATTATCTTTTAACACAATTAAAAGATGCTCAGAATGAGATGGTACGTCATGGAGGTTGTCTTGGGCTTGGTTTAGCAGCAATGGGCACATATCGGCAGGATGTGTATGAACAACTGAAGTTTAACCTATATCAGGATGATGCAGTCACTGGTGAGGCAGCTGGAATAGCAATGGGAATGGTTATGTTAGGAACCAGGCATGCTACCACCATTGAAGACATGGTTGCTTATGCTCAGGAGACACAACATGAGAAAATTTTGAGAGGCTTAGCTGTTGGCATTGCATTATGTATGTATGGAAGGCTTGAGGAAGCAGATGCTCCTGTTCAACAACTTTTGAGAGATAAAGATCCATTGCTACGACGTGCTGGATGCTACAGTATTGCCACAGCTTATTGTGGCACTGGTAATAATGATTCTATAAGAACACTACTCCATGTTGCTGTTTCTGATGTAAATGATGATGTTCGTCGTGCTGCAGTAACAGCTCTAGGTTTTCTGCTATTCAGAACTCCAGAACAATGTCCTTCAGTTGTGTCTCTACTTGCTGAATCATACAATCCTCACGTTCGTTATGGTGCTGCTATGGCTTTAGGTATAGCTTGTGCAGGCACAGGAAATCGCGATGCTATCGGCCTTTTGGAACCTATGGTGAAATTTGATCCAGTAAACTTTGTGAGACAGGGTGCTTTAATAGCTTCAGCCATGATCCTAATCCAACAAACTGAAGCACTCTGTCCAAAGGTCACTTATTTCCGACAACTTTACTCACAAGTGATCTCAAACAAACATGAAGATGTTATGGCGAAGTTTGGTGCTATCGTTGCTCAAGGTATCATTGATGCTGGCGGTCGTAATGTCACTGTTTCCCTTCAGAATAGAACAGGTCATATGAACATGCTAGCTGTTGTTGGTATGTTGGTGTTCACACAGTATTGGTACTGGTTCCCTCTTGCACACTGTCTTTCACTCGCATTCACACCAACATGCGTGATTGCTCTTAATTCAGACTTAAAAATGCCCCAATTGGAAATGAAATCAAATGCAAAACCCTCCCTGTATGCTTACCCAGCTCCTTTGGAAGAGAAAAAGCGTGAAGAAAGAGAACGGGTTACCACTGCCGTATTGAGTATCGCAGCGGCAAAAGCTCGCAGGAGGGCGCACGGTGAGGGTTCGGCAAGCAGTGTTACTTCATCATCTACTTCTAAAATGGAAGTTGATGAGGAAGAAAAGAAGCCAACAAAGTCTCCAAACCCTAACATCACTGTTCATGGTAAATCTGATAAGGATGCAACAAAGGAAGGGAAAAAAGAAGAGAAGGAAGGAGAAGAAAAAGAGACCAAGGAAAAGAAAGAACCCGAACCTACATTTGAAATATTGAGCAATCCAGCAAGGGTCATGAGGCAACAGTTGAAAGGACTTTCCGTTGTTGAAGGTTCAGGATTTACACCGTTGAAAGACATTACAATTGGTGGTATAGTGATGTTAAGTCATATGGGTGAAGGTGAACAAGTCCTAGTCGAACCAGTTGCTGCTTTTGGGCCAAAAACTGAAGAAGAAAAAGAGCCTGAGCCTCCAGAACCATTTGAGTATTTAGATGATTAACACTGCATCTTCAGTTAATGTTATGTATCACTATTCTATAACTAATTTGATTTATTTTGCAATGTATTGAATGATTAATCAATAACCGTTTAAAATATTGAAGTACACAATGAACTAACAGAAAATTATAGTGTTTCTTTGAAATAAATGATTTTAATTATATTTTGTTTCATTATTTTAGCTCAGTATAATCCAGCTCTATTCTATAGACTAGCTCCTTGAATAAATTTATATTTAGTTCAAGCCACTAATATCGTAAACGCGAACGTGAGTTTGTCTGTTTGTTACGCTGTAACTACACAACCGATCATGAAATTTTCTTTACACATGTTAAGTATACAGAAAAGGACAGGGGTACCTTTTATCCAGAAAAAGAAGCACTATTCCCGTAAAACGATCAATCTTATATTAACTCGAGCGAAGCCGCCAGCAAAATCTAGTTAATTTAATAAGAATAATGTTAACTGTAAACTGATAGCGTAGAACATCTTTTGTTATATTTCACAAATAAAATTTAACATTTTACAAGGTAATATTTTTAGAAACATGCCTGCGTATATATTTGTATAGTTTACAATGAATTAATAAATTGTCATCAAATATTGTATCCTATCGGCTTTATTCGAAGTCTCATATATATTTTGAAATAGCAGTCCTCCTGACTCCGCCCACAACGACCTTCCTATTGGTCGAGTCTCGTCGCCTGACATCGTATGATGCGGGTAGTTTATAATGTTAGCTTTTTTGTTGCTACCGTGCCGCTATAAATATCGACACGCCGCCTCTTCTGACTCTGGATCGCCCACGCCGCCCTTGCGTGCGAGGTTGTGATCGTAGTTGAATCGTGTCGCGAGAATCTTTTCTCTCGCTCGCGCATCGCGCTGCGCTCGGAGCCTGCGCGGCGGCGCGCCGCACTAGCGCCGCCATCGGAAAAGTGACCGTAACTTCACGATGTCGTCTAACGGAACCCCAAAAGGCCCTTCTCAGGGCCAATCAGAGAGCGATCCGAAGACCAGGAAAGCTAAACCTTTCAGCTCACGAGCTACGAGTAGTTCTTCACGATCAAGCTCCACCTCACGGGACCGACGATCGAGTTATCAATCGCCCACACGGACCTCAGAATCACTCCCGAATCCAACTGAAATGACAGAAGGACCTATAATTGATTCGGTTATGAATCAACTACATGAGGCCAAAATTCCGGAAGGAAAAATTGTAAGATGGCTACAGCTATTGACGCGTCTCAATGAAGTCGAGACAGGCCGATCCCATCTTACCAAAGATTAATTAAAATATCTAGAAGCGGCTAGCAGAGGTACGCTCAGACTGACCGATCTAGAGACCCAACCGACCGTACAAATGAGCCCTCTGGGCAGGGCGGACCGTAGAAGGCTCGAATCAGTCAGTAGCGAGGATGAAAGTCAACCTAAGCGCCTCTTGCAATCGGCATCACCTGATCAGGAGCAGCCACCACGAGAAACAATCACTTCACGTCACCAAGACGTGATATTGAAAACCGCTACAAACAAACAACCGCTCCCTCAAAGAGAGAGCCTAATGCGTGCGCCCCTACCGGCCACTACGGGCACTAAAAAGTCCCCGAAGCCGCCGACGGGCAGCACCGGAGCGGCCACAGTGCCGCGACAGAGTATAAATCTGCCCCGAGTAACGGAACGCATACAATTAATGCACAGAACATCCACGTCAAAACAAGCGACATACGCAGCCGCCACGACACAGGATCCGAGGCCCAGACCGGTAATCCGGCCGCCCAAAATCCCAGATGAGCGACGCTTATCGGATAAACGGATAACGGTCGCCAAGGACACCACAACAACGCTGCAAGTCACTGATAAGACGAGTGCGACCGCAGGGGAAGCATCAGAAGCAGTTAAATCCGCCCGGCGCCCCCGCTACCCGCCAATAGTCGTTGAAAAGCTGCTTGCTCGACTGGACACGTCACTTCAGAATACTGGCCAAGAAGCTCGGGCGCGATCCCAATGCGCGACCGTTCGGGGAGGGGGTAAGATTTACACCCGCGGACCCGGATGAATACCGGATCATTCAATCTTACATGACTGATCTCGAGAAGGTGGAGGACGTTAGCTGGTTCTCGTACTCCTTACCCTCCGAAAAAAGCCTGAAGGTCGCGATTCGCGGCCTGGCGGCAAACACAACTCCTGAAGAAATAATAGAAGATCTCACCAAAAAAGGTTTCGAACCTGAATACGTCCGACCAATTAGAGACCGAAGTGGACGACCAGGCTGTATATATTATTGTATACTGAAAAGGACGCCGGAACTAATACCGGCGATCTATCAAGTGAATACCATACTACATATGACTGGCACGAAAATAGAAGCGTGGAGGGGGAAGAAGGGCCCGGTTCAGTATTACCGGTGCCAGACTTTCCGCCACTCTTCACATAACTGTCACAGGCCGATCGCATGTGTGCGCTGCGGGGGGCCACACCTCGCATGCGACTACGACCACCCATTAACGGATCCGCCAACCTGCGCAAACTGCGGGGGCCCACATACTGCAAACAACGCAGCACAATGCCCTGTTTTTAAGCGCGAAGCGCGCAATAAACGAGCCGGTACGGTCGCTCAAACTGGGACCCATGGACGGAAATCAGGAGACATGCCTCCGCCCAAACAGATGGTAGAGACGACGGCAGCCGGAAGCTTAATGGCACCGGCAAATGATGCACCTGAGAGAGGGACGATCAATATGAAAAGAAGAGGACGGCAGAGAAAAAGGAAGCCAGCAAAAAATATTGCAAGTGCTAGCGGTCTCGCCCCACCCACGGTTAACCAGCAACCGACGATGATCACGAGTGAAAAGCGGGCAGACTCTGACTCCGAATTCGAACATTACATGCATATCCTGTCTACAACATACGATCAGGATATTAAAGAGCTATGTAAAGCGAAGCTCAGAAAATTACGCTAGACCAATGGACAACATACTTAAAATAGTGCACTGGAATGCGCAATCGCTCTCGAAGAAGAGAAGATTGGTCGCGCATTTTCTTCGAGAGCACAATGTAGACGTGATGCTTATTTCTGAGACGCAGCTTAAGGAAGGCGGGGGGTACGCCATCCCCAACTACCACATCTACAGAAAAGACGAGACAAATGAAACGGGTATCGCCATCAGAGGCCTGGCGGTACTCGTTAGACGGAATATCGTGCACCAAGAAATACCATACAAAGAATTAAAGTATGCACTGGGTGTACTCATCTCCACAGGCAACCAAGAAATGCGTATCTATGCCGCATATAAGCCGCCTAACACGCAGCTCGACGTAAGCGATCTACGCGGACTACTGAGCACCGACGGCCCTACTATCATAGCGGGAGACTTAAATGCTAAACATGTGTGGTGGAATTCATCACACACATGCCCGCAAGGAAAGAAGATCTACGATGATGCAATTATTCATGACTATAATGTTGAGGGCCCCGACCAGCCCACGCACGATAGTCAAAGCCATCACTCCGCGGACGTCCTCGATATAGTCATACATAAGGGACTCAGATCTTCACCGAGGCAGGAAGTGTTACCGAACCTACCATCGGACCACCGCCCGGTACTACTGACCATTGAGAATCCACCAATCAGGTCAGAAATACCCGGCAAACGTCACAAAATCGACTGGGTTAACTCAACAGTCTGCTCTACAAAAACACCCGGTCGTCGCCTACCTCAACGGCCGAGGAAGTAGAACAGGCCGCAACCAAACTCTGTAACTGCATAGTAGATGCTCTAACTAAAGCAACGACAACTACACCGTCACCCATCGACCGCACAGGCGACCGGCATTGCCTCCCTGCGCGCATTGTGAATCTAATAGCTGCTATTGAGCCGGGTTTTCTGCAACGGGCAGCGCGTTCTCTGCCACTGACAGCGTAATGCTCTTTTTTCAGCTATTAGATTCACAATGCGCGCAGGGAGGCAATGCCGGTCGCCTGTGCGGTCGATGGGTGACGGTGTAGTTGTCGTTGCTTTAGTTAGAGCATCTACTATGCAGTTACAGAGTTTGGTTGCGGCCTGTTCTACTTCCTCGGCCGTTGAGGTAGGCGACGACCGGGTGTTTTTGTAGAGCAGACTGTTGAGTTAACCCAGTCGATTTTGTGACGTTTGCCGGGTATTTCTGACCTGATTGGTGGATTCTCAATGGTCAGTAGTACCGGGCGGTGGTCCGATGGTAGGTTCGGTAACACTTCCTGCCTCGGTGAAGATCTGAGTCCCTTATGTATGACTATATCGAGGACGTCCGCGGAGTGATGGCTTTGACTATCGTGCGTGGATCTGGAGCATCAATTCATGCCGAATCCGATCCAAAACATACAACATGCGAAAATGGTTGCCGACTACGTAAAAACGAGACTAGAAGCGCCGACTAGTGCAGGAGACGAGCCGGTTTTCGTCTCACCATCGCAGGTTCGACGCGTCATCCGTTCACTGAAATCTAAGAAAGCCCCGGGCGCGGACCGCATAGCAAACGCAGCGCTGCGTCATCTGCCGTTAAAACCGTCGCGGCGATGGCGCGCCTGTTTAACGGGATACTGCGCTTGGGACACTTTCCCGACAGCTGGAAAATCGGACGGGTCATCATGCTTCCCAAACCGGGAAAGGATGTAAGGAACCCCGGAAGTTACAGGCCCATTACTCTCCTCAACACAACGTCAAAAGTGTTCGAAAAATTATTACTGCAACACTTAACCCCTCACTTACCACTAAGGGGTGAACAGTTCGGTTTCCGCAGTGAACATTCGACGCTTCTACAGTTATGCAGAATTATACACCAGATGTCTGTATGCGCAAACAGAGGACACTACTTCGCGGCAGTCTTCCTGGACATGGAGAAGGCGTTTGATAGGGTATGGCATGAAGGCCTGCTGTACAAACTACTGACGTCTTCCGCGCCTCGAAGATTAGTACGTGTCATTGCATCCTACCTAGAAAACCGCTGTGTGGTAGTGGCGGTATCCTCTACGGAACGCTGGGTACGCGCTGGGGTACCCCAAGGCAGCTGCCTCTCGCCTGTGTTGTACGCGCGATATACCGACGACATTATCCGGGTCGGCCGGGCAGAGCTCGCATTGTACGCGGATGATGCAGCGTATTTTGCGTTCTCTGTGAAGAAAAAATACGCTGCAGATTATCTGCGTCCGACGTTAGCGGCACTGCCCGACTGGCTAGATCGGTGGAGAGTGACGGTCAATGTCGCCAAAACACAGGCGTTTATCATGGGAATGCACCCGTATCCGCCGCCATTACTCCTACAGGGGAAAAGCGTACCATGGTTGAGGCAGGCCAAGTACCTAGGAGTACAAATCGACAGCTTACTTAGGTTCAAGAAGCACGTAGATCACGTCATAGGACGAACTAGAGCGACACGGGCTAAACTCAAGCCCGTGTTCTTATCTTCGCTGCCTCTAAAAACGAAGCTCGGGATCTACAAAACATACGTGAGATCTCGTCTGACCTACGCGGCACCGGCCTGGTACGCATACCTGTCGGACACACAAAAAGAGCGGCTCAGAGCGCAAGAGCGCCTGAGCCTCAGGACCATCACAGGAGCACCCCGCTACGTACGCAACACAACCATTGCGCGCGACTTGAAGTGGGAGGGACTAGATGCTTTCATTACACGAATATCAACAGCAATGTTCGAGCGAGCGGATGCGTCGAGCTTCCCTTTCATTAAGGGAATCGCTCCGTTTCATGCAAGATCGCCGGACTCACGACACAAACCTTCTCCTCGAGATCTAGTCGTCACGGAGGATGACGACATATAACAAAAGAAAAGAATAACCGAATAGAAAAACATTGAAACCAGCCGCTCTACAGAACGAGCGAGTAACAACTCCCATGACCGGTGTACATTTGTGCACCGCGTTGAACTTCACTGAGCCTAGCCTCAGTACAGTTACCTCGCCGACCCCGTAAGGAGTAGGCAGAGAAGGCTCTCACAGTTCTGACTCATTGGCGTTTCACTTCGTTCATTAAGGTGCCACCCCCGCGGACGACACGGTCGTTTCTGATTATATTTAAATTCGCGATTCTAGGATTTCGCATTTTAGGTTTTAGAAGTGTTTCCTGGACGAGGAAAACGTCTATCTGTGTATCGTGCAAAAAGGCAGCTACTAGATCGCGCTGTGTCTTAAGAGATCTCGCGTTAAAAAATTAAAGAGATAGACCGCGCGGTTTTATATGATGCATTGCCGCGAATTTTATTTAATTAAGTCTAAATCTTGTGTGGAACGGGCGAGGCGGTGCAGTGTTGCGGCAACACCTGGGTATTTCGCGAGCGCGTTGAGCATGCCCAAGTCCTCCTCGGCCTGGAGAGCCGTGTGAAAGTCGAAGACTTCCTGAAGGCTGTGCTCCCGGAATAGCTGGGTAATCCAGCCCACCCCGGAGAGCCCCATGGAGAAGGCTGGAGCGGCGCGTGCCTGTCGCGCCTGTGGGGCGCGAGCCTGAGGCTGGGGTTGGGGAGCCCAGGGGGCCAGAGGGGCCCGCCCGGGTTGTGGTGCGCGCAACACAGAGGGTGGCACGCGCGGATTAGATGCGGGCGCGAGAGGCACCCGGCAGGCCAGGGAAGGCCTCCACTGACATGAGAGGTGGAGGCGGAGGGCGGGCAGCGACCACGGCCGCCCTAGGCACCTGTCATGCCTGGCGGGGGCGTTGTGTGTGCGGTGCGTGGGAACAGCCACGATAGTTCGCGGGGTGACCTTCGTTGCCGCACAACACGCAGTTGGGGGGCTCGGTGGTGTCGGATGTGCGCCCGCACTCCTTTGTGCAGTGATCACCCAGGCACTTGACGCACCTAGGGCGGAGATGACAGCTGCGTGCCGAGTGGCCGTAACTCTGGCAGTTGTGACACTGCGACGGGGTATGGATCTTCCAGGGGGACTCAACGGTGATGCTAGCTGGCGGAATTCGTTAACGGAAGTGACCTGAACCTGGATACCCGCTGGGGTATTTAGGGCGGATGTATAGTTAATTTTGAGCACTTTTAGTCTGTTTGAAATGGACGTCCACTGGAACTTGTCCTGAATGGTAATCTGAGGCGGTGGGCAGGGCTGCTTAGTCGCCAATGCGGAATTCGTACCGTCCACTTGTGAGAGCGAGTTAGCTCTGCTCAAGCGCGGTTTATCGGTTGCCGATGTAGCCGTGGCAGGCGCCCGAGCGCCATCTACATTCCTAACTAGTTTCTCGGCCAGGCGTCCGATACCCGAGTCCGAGTCCGACGAGCGCGGTACATATTGCACGTTCTCCGAGGACGGGGAATATTGACGCGCGAGAATTGCGTCGACTGCGTTTTCGTCGAAACCATTCACGAGAAAATCGTTCCGTAGTCCTAATATCCAATTATTAGTGAGGGTCATTCCGTGGCTTGAGGGGCGCGCGCATTAAGGGCAGGGGGGCACGCCAAACGAAAAACTACGCGACTATCCCGAGTCCGGATCAAGAGAGCTGTTTAAAACTAAACAAAATAGGAAACAATGCAAATAAGTACCTGAGCGTGACGGGAAAAATAACATAAGACTACTTAAATAAACAAACAATAAAAAGTAAATAAATTTATAAATAAATGACTGAAGAATTAACTGTTGAAATAACACTACTTAAGCGAAAGGATTTTTTAAATTACACATTTTTGGACTAAAGAACATATATGAAGTTAAACATTATGTAATTTATACCTATATTCTCAATACTTAACCTAAAAAACATCCATTTTGTTATTTGAACACACATTAAAGAAAATGTTAACAATCCTATTCTTAAAAAATCTACCTGCATACTTTAGTAACATGTAGAAAACAATCAAATTTTATAAACAAGACAACTAGTATATATTAATATAAACTATTTATTTGACCTAATCTCTACTATTTAATTATAGTAATAATAAAAAAATAGTTAAACAAAAAAACTATTATTATTATCAGAGACAAATAAAGATGATCATTATTATAATATTATTGCATAATTTTTGTTTGTTTCCGTTATAACCTAGTACCGGACTATTTTTATTTTGTTAATCTATTTTTGGATATGTGAAGAAGGAAGTGTTCATTTTCCTTATCAAAAAAATGTGGCATCGAAAGCCTAAAGTAGAAGGTAATTTAAAAATCTGTAAACTTACATTTTAAATTGTAGCATTAGCTATCCTGCAGGAAAATAAACCTTTCATTAGTTTATGATAGATGAAGTGAATTGAGGCCATTTATCGTGTTTACGCTTAATTAAGTAAAAAATTTAACACATATTTAAATATTAATTATATTCTTGAATATTATGGAATAATTATACATTATTTTATGATGAAGTAGTCAGAAGTCGATCTACTAGATTGATTCGTTGTTTAATATCGGTTTAGATAATTTTTTATTTTTATTGATTATATGATTAACCGATCTCAAATCGTCATCCCTACTGATAACCAGAGGCAAATAAACATTTCTTGACATTGACTTTGACAACCTCGTTTTACAAAGTTTTGTAATTTAATTTTTAAATTACTAATTTTTTATAATTAATAACTTTAATTTGAAACTAATAAAAAACAGGTCGGTGTTTTGAAAAAAAAGTGAAATCTTTGATCACACCCGTAATATAAATCACATTCATACAAGATAAATATTACTTGATTACCTTTTTCTTACTTCTTACATTACTAAAAAATATATGTATATTATACTTTGGATTCAAGAATGAATTTGTGACAAAGCAAACTTATTTGTTTAATAGTTTTCTGATCGGGATTTTAAAATAATTTGTTACCGCATTGCAGCATACCGCATTCATAAAATTTGTAGGGCAAAAGTCCAACAAAAAGACCCGGTATTCTGAAAACAAAAAGAAGTTACTCAAAGATTCTGTTTCGTTTTAGATTTATACTATGAACATTAGGGATAGTATTGATATTGATCTGTTTGTAAATAATCCAAATGAAAATAAATAGTAACATCTATATTTTGTACACTGTTGTATCAAGACAATAAATTTGTTGGGGTAAGTGTAAAAAAGCAACTTACATTGCCCTTTAATTTATTATAGTATATTAGTTTAATACAAAAATATGTAACCTTCACAGCTTTTATTATGTGTAAAAAATATATTAATATAAATAAAATTAAGCTTTAATTAGATGTTGCATTATACTTACCTGTACTAGATGTATATGTATACATACATGGTATATATTTACTAACTTAGTTGTTTAGGAACTGCTAAACCCAATGGTGTATTGTCCTTTTGTTCTATGTTAAACATAAATAGTGGTAGTTGAAATCAATTTCAAGTCTTTTGTTGTTATATTATCGTTGGAGTTGTTTTTAATGTACATGACACTGGCAGAATTGTGGAATTTTCTACAGAGGCCAGAAACTTAGTAAAAAAAAAGTTATTATATTATAGAACTCTAAAATTAGTATTAATTCATCCTTAACTTATCTCAGTGTTATACATATAATATATATTTATACCTTGCATTCTGTCCAAAAAGATTGGCGAAGCCTATGCATCACTCAGATATCAGTTCTCCATAACTGGTTCTTTTTATACTTATTTCTATAATTTAAGGAATTTTAAAACTTCTCTTTCAATTACTGTATTTCAGTTCTTGCTAAATACAATGTGATAACTGAATTTAAAAAAGTAAAGTCAGATGTGATTATAGCTTCTAAATTCAAATAGAAAAAATAAATATAGCCACCAGGTAAATCATTGATTATTATTGTAATGTTACTGTAATAGAATATTTCAGCTATTTGAAATATCCATTTGGCTGTATTTACTAAGTGGTAATTCCAAATCTGTAAAAGAATTGTTAGATTTAAGTTAATGCAGACAAAATAAAATAAAAAAGTTTTCTTTACCATTTCTGAACTGGCTAGCAATCTACACAGATGCATCCAAATTGTCCCCAAAATAATAATGCGTGATCACCATGAGGATACCCTTTTTCAAAATTATCCTAAGTTTTTAATGCCCACCTGTTTTGACTGATGAATCTTAGAAGGTATTAATTTATATTATTGCATAAAATCAATAAATAAAATCCTCTCGTGTTGTTAGTTTCCATGGACTCTGGTGATCACTTAACATCAGGTGACCCACCTGTTCGTTTGCCACATATGACATAAAAAAAAAACCATGCCTGCACTCCTGTGTGAATGTGCTTTAGATGAAGAAGATTTGGTCCATATCTTTAACTGTTAAAATTGGTGCTTTTCAATTTATTATATACATACTCCCTGGGAGATATCTCATCTCACCCACATGCAATTCCTCCTCTCCCTCTCCTTCGCTCAGTTTATTACCCTTCTGTGTAAATATGTTAATATGAATAAAATTAAACTCTAATTGTTGCATTAAAAACTTTGTGAACATGTGTGTGTACATATATACCTGTATTTAAGATATTTACTAACTTAGTTGATTAGGAGCTTACTAATCGCAATGGTGTATTGTCCTTTTGTTCTATTTTAGACATATGGTGGTGGTTAAAAGCAACTTGAAATCTTGGGTTGATTTATTATATTATTGTTGGAGTTGATAAAAATTTACATGAGACTGGCAGAATTGTGGAATTTTCTGCTGAGGCCAAAGACTAAGTAAAAAAAACAATATTACAGTTAACAAGAATATAGGATATCTCGTAATTAAATAAATACATGTATTTCCCTTGAAATGACAAAACTTTTATTACAAGAATCAATTTGCAGGTATTGTCTAGTATAGAAAAATAATAATTTAAAATTGTTATCAGCTAATCATCATTATCGTTATTTCATTATATAGTATAAAATAAAGTCCCCTACCGCGTCTGTCTGTTCGCGATAAACTCAAAAACTACTGAACGGATTTTCATGCGGTTTTCACAAGTGGATAAAGTGATTCATGAGGAACGTATATAATATGTCAAGGATTTATTTTTAATCAGGGCGGGACAACGTCTGCCGGGCCCACTAGTTAAATATAATTGGAAGATTATTATAGTGGAGACTCAATTGTCCAAACCGCAGTTGTATGAACTATCTATTATCCACATTGCCAACAGTAATGAAACAATTGTTTGCTTAATCAGTGCATGCAGGACGAGCGGCTCGCTTTTGATGGTACTAGAGATTTTCAGGTCATGTGGGATTACTGAATTGTTGAGGGTTAATAAACAGCAGTGAACACAAGAAAATGTAATCATGATGCTGGGCCATTTTATGCAGAAGTTTTATAGGTTATAGGAATCTTTAAAATGCATTTCAAAAATAAACATAATGTGCCCTGAGTTTACGACAGCTAAAAGAAATTCATAATGTGTCGCTATTGAAGCAAGGAAATCGCTTAAATTGAGTGCTACTACTAGACTATCCTATGTGACTTTTTTTAGTAGCCATTTTGTGGTTAAGATTTCTGTATTTTAGTAATTAATTTGTTTATAGATATGAATATGTATGTCTATTCTCTTAATAAACAGGACTATTTATACAAAGATGGGTTTTCTTTTTCGAACTGACTAATGCTGTTGGCTTGATGGGTTTTTTTTTTCGAACTGACTACGCTATTGTCCAAGCCAAGGTCTTAACAGCTTCACCGGACTACTAAGGCGAGCGCTTGAGGCACTTAGCCGATTTTATTTTGAAAACTAGCTCAAGGGTGCGCGGAACACTTCGGCTTTGGCTGTTGCCTGATACATGCAATTCGCGACCTATGTGAGCTAACCTAAGCTAAGCTAACTATTCATACATATATGGGTTGTTGAAACATATATTTGTACCAAGCAAAGCACTCAATAACTCTTATATATATTTCAGTTTGATAAGGGAAAAAAGATAAAACCCTTCCACTTGCATGTGTAAGCCTGTATGCGTGCACGTGTGTGGAGGTGATATCTGTAATGTTGTCGCAGTGATGTAAGATTTTGTGTCACTGTATCGCGCGAGCAGCGTACTCAAGGGCTCCACACCGAGGGAACGGACCTAGGCTTGAGCAGCTGTCGAGGGGGGCCTAGTCTGGTGTGCGGGAGCGAAATTTATCCCTAGACCGCGACGGCGTGATCTGTGGTTACGTGGGCGTGGGCGTGAGCACGCTCTGTTTGGAGAGATAGGCTGGTACTCATCGTTCACTGCCGTTATTTCATCGGGAGGGTCGGTAAAATATGTCGCGGGAGTCTTTTACAACGCGCAGCGTTTGGTACGGGTTCGTATTTTGCGGCGGATACCACTAACGGACTGGGATGATTCGCAGCTTTTTCAAAATAACTAATCGTAAGTGATTTTACGTACGCCCAGATAGAAGGCATCTCTAGGTCCCTATGTAGATCAACTCTCCGGATGTACCACGGGGCACCGGTCACTTTACGTAAAACGCGGTTTTGAAGAACCTGCAACTTATGAAAATTATCTTTCGACATATGCGCAAAAACGGGACTGCTATATGTCATCACGGGACGGATACACGTCTTATACAAAGTGAGCTTGTGTCTGAGGGACATCTTACTCCTATGACAAAGCAACGGATGGAGTTGGCCTGATGGGCTTTTACAGATTCACTAGACTTTTTGGCTAGCGCTTCAGGACACTAATGGCTGTCGCCTTGGTTGCAACTGATGAATCTGACTAGTATAAGCTGAACTAGTCATATATATGAGTTAGTGAGACACACATGTGTACCAGCATTTGTGCCTCAAGAACGAACTCGTTGTATAATGTATGTATATATATATATAGCTGGCAGATAACATTACTGTGTGCACTATAACAATTAGCGTGAGAAAACCAAATGCGACACTCTCCTGAAGATTAAACATTCTAGGAATGGACCAGATACCTACCTATTATTGGCACACATGGAACACGCAAACAACAAAGAAACGATGATTGCCCATCGTTACTTATTATTTGTACATAGCTTATTGTATTTATTCTTTTATTACTAGGTGTATATTGTTAATTCTTACTATCATACTGTAATTCTTTGCACGTGTTTACTTTTTAACTAATTTAAATATTGCTGTTTGGTCAATAGAGAAGATTCGTAAACTAGCTGCCAAAACGCTTACAAGTCTGCACAAATCGGAGATCGTTCATTTATTTCCCTCCGTACCTTCTGATAATCACGCTGTCGCCTACATGTAAAGTAGTGACGCTTAGCGCTCCCGCGTCCTACAATGTATTTTGA
The DNA here is from genome assembly GCA_015888305.1 of Antheraea pernyi. Taxonomy (NCBI): domain Eukaryota; kingdom Metazoa; phylum Arthropoda; class Insecta; order Lepidoptera; family Saturniidae; genus Antheraea; species Antheraea pernyi. The sequence continues at coordinate 651,596 of MU158882.1, read as the reverse complement.
GCTGACAACTCTGCAAGTAACTAAATGCGAACAATAAGTAAAAAAAAAATTAAACCTTCCATCATATGTGTACCTTCCATCGTATGTGCACGTGTAGGCGGTTGATCAGTTTTGTGTGTTTAGCTAATGAGTGAAAATGTTCAGTGCCATTGTATCGCATTAGCAGCGTGTTCAAGAGCTTTACTCTGGGGCATCGAACCTAAGCTTGAGTCGCTGCCGAGGGTGATCGTGACGAGTGTGCGGGAATGAAATTCACCTTCAGAAGATAGCTTGCTGTGATTACGCGGGCGTGGGTCCGTACACGCTCTGTTTGAATAGTCGGAAGTATACTGATTGTTGGCTGTCTTAGTTTTGTTGGGAAGATCGGAAATGATGTTTCGTAGACGTCCTTTATAAAGCAAGGCATTCGGTACGGTTGTGTAATTTGTGGCGGATACTACGAACGAACGGACTTTTTCGAAATAACTAATCGTGAAGGATATTACGTATGTCCCAATCGACAGAAACTCCAAGTCACTATGGAGATCGAGCTTTCAGACGTATGATGTGTACCGACCGCCTCCTCTAAAAAGTGTTTTTGTAAGATTCGCATTTTATGAAAGCGGTCTCTTAACATAGCAAAGACCGGAAAACTGTTTGTCAGAAAGAGGCAAACGCACGTCCTATAAATCGTGATCTTATGGAGTCTTATCTTCGAGATACAAGCAGGCCATGACCATGTGGACTTTGTTCCGCACTCTATCGCCGTATTGTCCGAACGTTAGTTGATCTTCTCAAGCCTGTCTAAGAAATGTGAACTTCGTATATATTGAGGGCACGCGAGGTAAGTTACTCTTCTAAGTACGATATTTTTAATAAAATGTAGAAAAATACCTTTTTTTGAAGTGAAACTTCTAATGCAACTTCCAACAAGGTTGCGTTAAACGTTTCTAAGGGGGAATAGAAAAGGACAGAGCGAGAGAATGCGTGGCAGTCGAACGCATGCGCGTAGTATACCTGTTACAGGCCAGCGCCAGCGTTAGCAACGAGTAGCGTCCAATATTCCTTGATGCAGATTTAGCAGGAAATATTGAAAAACAAAAAATAAACTGCCTTAGATGTAAAAAAACTAATAAGGCACCAAAAAGCGAAAAATAACCGAATTAAAGAAAAAATATTGATTTTCGCGTTACCTAATAATATATTTGAAGTCAATGCAACCTAAATTCATATCATCTACATACAAAGTTTTGGTCCACTCTCGTGTCCCATGATATATATCTGTATAGTATACATATTTTATTACTTGCAACAAATTTGAAGTGTAGGTTGGCATCGAATTCAAATATATTATTAGGTAGCGCCATCATCAATATTTTTTATTTAATTTGGTTAATTTAATCATTCAGTTATTTTCCGCTTTTTAGTGCCTTATTAGTCTTTTACATCGAAGAGTTTTTATTTGTTTTTTGTAATTTTTTTATTTCTCCGTTTTTAGTGTCCATAAATATATGGTTTCTAATGGATACAATAAATCGGTTCTAATTTCACGAAAATACGTAGAGACGAAGTAGGTGAAAATCAAATAAACCATATTTCAACCCCTTAGGAGTTAATTATTTTCTTCAAATTTATATGGGACCACCTCTGAATATAACCAATTCAAATAAAAAAAAGAATCATTAAAATCGGTTCATAATTGACGGATATATCGATTAACATACATTAAAAAAAAACATACAACCGAACGTAGTCACCTCCTCCTTTTTCGAAGTCGGTTAAAAATAGAACTCAAACATTTCGTATCTTACTTTAGTTACCATAATCCCATTATAAATGTTATAGATTTGAATATTTCTCCAGTCGAAAATGCTAATTACAAGATGCGATCAATTGTGAATTGTAAGCAATGTTAATAAAGTTTGTCTTTAAACTTCAATAAAGTTGTCAAGAAACAATATGATTTCACTAAAAATCAATTTCTACCCCTTATATTCATTTCCACATTACGAAGTTTCACTTCTTCCGTGCGGGACTCCACGCACTTTTTTTTTATTCATTAATTTATCTCGATTTTCAATTATTGGAATACCTTAATAAACCGTTAGTGTGGGTAATCGAGTCTACAATTTATATAGTATCTGTACTCCTCGTACTTCTCGAACGTTTCTTATTATCGCTGTTTTTTTTATTAATTTGTTGTAATATATTGTTACAAAATTCGTATAGTCAGCCGGTCCGTAGGCACTTTGACTATTTATCCGGGCAGAGCTTCGCCTTACAATAATTCTGCGTGCATTTGAACGACATCTTGCCCTTTATATGCCGAACTCCAACAAATGAATTTGCGGGGTGGTAAGGTTTTACAGCCCGACTGGGTCGCAACCACCATTTACATGGCGAAAAAGCCCGTCATAGTGATTCGATTCTGCGGGTCGTGTTTCGGGATCAACCTGTGCATATCCAGCTCTTCGCAGGCCGGCATGAAAGTGGCGACCAGCGATGGATGTTATGTCACTCGATGGTTGCCATTGTTTTTGGATGGTACTGTGCTTTTTGCCGTGCTACAATAAAAAAAAATGACGTCTTTCACCAGGGTGAATAATACGCAGCCGACAACTTCAACCAATAGCGTTTGAGGTCATTAGTAACACCCCAGATATAGTCAATAGTGTGGTATCTCCCCGATATATCTCTAATATGTTGTCGCTAGTAATGTTCTGTTGGCGTTGTAGTCTCACCACTCGTGTGTGTCGTAGCGGTACCGGACGTAGTCATTAACAACAAGTTCAAAATTTCGTTCGTCTGTTTGTGTAAACAATAGTTTAAAAAATAGAGAACGCTTGAACGCTTGCATTCGCTTATGTTGAGACAAAGACCTTTTAAATTCCACAAAATGCTTTGTGCTCTTATTTGATTTAATTGCACAAGTCAGTAAAATAATTGTAAATATGCGTGTGTTAAATGTGTCTTTCTTCCTTATTTCTTAATTACCAATCGTTATAATTAATAATTATAGTAAAATGGATTGTAAATACTATGTGTTCAAATATGTACGTCAATATAGACGGCTTTTGTTGTTAAATCGATAATCTTCTGTAAATAAATGTCAGTTTACGAATTATATTTCTCACTTGTTACAGATTTTTACGCACGAGATACAAAATTATTATTTTTACAAAATGCCGAATTGCATACTTTGGGACTGTAACAATGGTACAGGCAAAGCAACGAAATTATCTGAAGGCGTAACATTTCATAAGTAGGTATATAATTAATGAAATATATAATTAAGATAGCAGATCACAATAGGAATAAAAAATATGCGTTGAATGCAAGGTTAGTCTGTCACTGATCTTAATAAAGTTATTTCGTTAACAAAGGGCAATTTCATTAGTATATGTGGTAAGTATGTGCTAAAAAAAAATGTATATAGGTAATAAAGCTAAATATGTGAAAATAGCAGTCGCATTCGAGCAAGTAAAAGAAATTACTGGCAATAGATCGCAAGGGAAGTAAAAAAAGTTTTTAAAATCGGTTCGGTGCTCGGTGGGATTAGTAGAGTAAAATAGTCATAAAAATAAGAAACATGGACTGCTTGCAACTTTGTTCGTTTATTATAGTCTGATCACAAACGCTGTACCACGCCTTAGGTATGCGCAGGGAGGTGAAGAGTGGGAAGGAAAGAGCATGAACTCACATGAGATTCATAATATCAGACAGATCTTAGGACATCAAAGCATAATTTATTAAAGCTGTATATTTACGACTATAATTACAGTGGACTACATTAATAACGACCTCGGTTGTAACGACTTTTTGGTTATAGCAACGTCAAACTTACGTCCCTTGAATTTAAAGCATACTTTCGTATGAAATTCATTGTTCTGTGCTAAGTAGTCCTCTACTCAGCACGCGTACGAAATTAATCTTATGAATCAGTTACGTAGCAATTTCCAGTGAGTGAACAGTGTTTCTTAAGCTTGTGAATATGGCTCCTAGACGTACATTTACTGTTAAAGAAAAAGTAGACATCATTTCGAGACTGGAAAATGGAGAAAACAATGTTGATCTGTAAACAATAATTGGAGTTTCACATTCTACAATATCAACGATGTGGAAAAACCGCGCTAAAATTCTGGAGTGTTTTAAATCTAAATCCCTGAAAATAAAGAAAAATCGTAATCCAATTCATCAAGATATTGAAAATGCTCTCCTAGTGTGGTTTAAAGCTCAGAGAAGCCAAAATGTATCCATAAGTGGTCCTCTTTTGCAAGAGTAGCTAATCATTTTGCCAGACAGCTTGGGAAAACAAACTTTGAATGTTCAGAAAGCTGGATATACAGATTTAGACAACGTCATGATATGGTGGTCGGTAAAGTTTGTGGAGAAGCCGCCAGTGTTACGCAAAATGACTGACAATTGCTTGAGAACAGTTTTACCAAAATTAACTGAAGGGTAAACCGACAGTCAAATATGGAATGCTGATGAGACGGGATTGTTTTTTAAATTGACTCCAGATAGAACACTAAAATTCAAAGGAGAAAAGTGTGCTGGCGGCAAACTATCAAAAGATAGAATAACCGTGCTTGTTGCTTCAAGTATGGCAGACGAAAAAGGAGAATTGCTAGCTATAGGAAAGGCGAAACAACCAAGGTGTTTCAAGATTGTAAAAGCCTTGCCAGTTGATTACGAAGCCAACAAAAAATCGTGGATGACATCGGAAATTTTTGAATAAGTTTTAAGAAAATGGGACTCTCACCTAAGAGGAAACAAGAGGAAGATCGTCATCATCACCCACAAATTAAAAAATTGACTAACATCAAACTGGCATTTTTGCCACCAAACACCACATCAGTTATTCAGCCTATTGATCAAGGTATAATTAAGACTCTTAAAAGCCATTATCGAAAGCTTCCAGTGGAGAAAATGGTAAACGACATTGAAAAAAGTACTAGCCCATTTGCCGTCAATCTTCTGGATGCTCTTGAAATGATAACAACAGCATTACACAACAACAGGTTACTCCAGATACAATTAAAAAATGTTTTTCGCATGCTGGGTTTGGTAAATTTTCGACTTTAAATACAACTGATGACGATTCTGATGATAAATTGGACAATTTGCCATTGGCAAGGTTATCAGCAGCGGAAGCAATAGTTACGGTTTGGGAAACTTATGTGAATTTTGACGATCAAGTTATCACTACTGATAACTTTTGACTGGTAATTAAATTATTGAGTCTGTGCTTCAAACACACGAAGAGAAGGATGAAGAAGAGGAAGAAGATTGCAATCTAAATTAAATTCCAACAACTAGAGATGCATTATGTGCTATAACAACGCTCAAAAATTACTGTTTATTTGATGAAGGTCAAAATAATTTAGTTGTAGAAGGAATTATGAAAATGGAGTACACCTTACAATGTGCAGAAAAAACTAAACTTAAACAGTGCACTATACCACGTTTTTTCAATAACACCCGTGTATACCACAATTAAACAAATGATAAGTAAATACATATATACATGACTTTTTAATATTTCCGACATGGTGACCTCCGGATATAGCGACGATATTAAACTGCCCCCTTCCGCCGTCGTTATAACCGAAATTCACTTTATGTCCAATCCCTATTTTAGTCGAATATGGATTTTAGATTAGTGCACATAAAGAACCAATATAAACTAAATGAATCTCGGATGAAATGGACGAGCTCTCAAAAAAGGTCCGTTTTCACTGTTTTTCGGAAAGAATTACAACAAAACTTCTGAACTTTGGTAAACATAATGACTAACTACAGATACATTGAACTTTTAGCAATGGTGTGCAGATGATTGTTTTTTAAAATTAATAGCTACATATAGTCAAGTTTAAATTACATAAAATAAAATCCAAATTATCTACACTACATCTGAGAAAAAAATTATTTAGTTGTAAACAAAATTTCTCGATTTTATTTCAGTTACGTAGACCTTAACTACTATGGAATAAGGTCCAATTTATTTCTTTATTTAGCTTCGATGTAAACAAAAGTATGGAAGAAGAATTCACGTCGCTGTAAAAATACGTATACACTTCATAAAACGTTTTGATCATTTTGAAAAACTAACCAATTTTTTATAGTGGTTTATATTTCTAGTAGTAAGAGACACTGTAATTAGGTTGAAACAAAAATTCTAAGTTTGGTTTTTATTACGTTCGTTTTTATTTACGTTTTGACTATAGATGTGTTTGAGGTATTCATTATGGAACTTTTTGACGAGTCGAAATACATATGTCGTCTTTGTAGTCCTTTTGTTAGTAGTGACGAGAGCTTACTACAGGACTGAACAAAATTATCTGATGACGACCCACTTCAAAAACTGTTATGGTACTCCTTGATGGGTAGAGACAGATATGTCTTGTTTTTGCTCCTTTTGTTAAGTAATAACAAAATGACCTCATTATGGACTCTCAGATACGGCTAGAGAGCACCTTCATGGATAGAAGTAGATATGTCGTATTAGCATTCTCTTTATTATATTTTAGTATCTATTCAGAATATATACAATAATATCATAAACACGCTGCAGCATTTAGAACCAAAGGTAATCTTTCAAAAGAATCGAGTATGCTTATTGTTTATCAGAACATGGTCTCTCAAGTCTTGTTTATAATAAAACGAATTGTTTGTTGAAAAGTCTATCAAAGCTAGAGATGCAAAGTTTGTCAGTGGAATTAGGGTTCGTTTTACACAATGACCATCATATGCTGCCCGTTGTGCTACAGCTATTACAACTTACAATTCAGTTGTTTTGTAGTATGTTGTTCACAGAATTCTTTTTGAATTAAGCAAACGCTAATTTAAAGATTGTATCTAAATCTCTGAGCGCATACTCAATGTTTGTAGCTAATATCTATTAAAATTCAGTTATCACGATATAGTTACTCACGTAGCCCATGAGGAATTCAACATTAATCAGGCACTATGATACTTTTTAACATAAACTCTATATTTCTAGCTACTCTATACTATACAAAAATTTTGTTATCACGACAAAGATACGCATCTAGCCCATAAGAAATGAAACTTTCATCCGATACTGTGAGACTAAACATCTGAACCCAATCCCGGTGTCTGTAGCTACTATGAATACTAAAGTTCAGTTGTCATGATACAGTTATTCATCTGATCCATAAAATGAAACGTTGATCTGACTCTATGAGACTAGACTTCTGATTGCAAAGTTGATGTTTCTAGAAATTATCGCTACTAAAATTATACTATCATGATACAGCTACTCACTTGGTCTATGAGAAATGATACTCTCATCTGATACAAGATTCAACCTCAGAGCGAAAACTGTTTCTACCTATTATCAATATTAAAATTCTTTTATCACGAAATAGCTCCCAGCTCGTCGTTAAGATATGAAACATTTAGCTGAAAATATGACACTAAGCCTTTGTGTGCAAATTCGATGTTTATAACTAACTTTAAAAACTTTTTAGCTATTATCTAGACTATGATCGAGTTACCACAATACTACATACAACAATCTCATGAGAATGTTGAGAAATTAAGATATGAAACATTTAGCTGAAAATATGACACTAAGCCTTTGTGTGCAAATTCGATGTTTATAACTAACTTTAAAAACTTTTTAGCTATTATCTAGACTATGATCGAGTTACCACAATACTACATACAACAATCTCATGAGAATGTTGAGAAATTACACCTTGCTCGGGGACTAAGGGGCTAAATATTTGAGCACAAATTCGATGTTTCTGTATATTACGTATACATATTTAGGTTAAGTTATACTGTTCTTCACCTTGAGAAACTATACTTTATTTGTGTACTATAGCATCAAATATAAGAAAAAGTAGAACATCAATAATAAGAAAATATTGTAATATTTTTTATAATCGTTTAAAGTGCGCTATAATTCCACGGTTATCAGTTGTCGTTCTGTATGCGTGAGATATATGTGTCTAGTAGGCTTCGATCAACAATAACTAGATAACGGGTCGGCGCGAAAAATACGTCTCGGTAAATAAGAGCTCACTTGAAATGTGTGCCTTTATTTTGTTTAGTTTGTTTGAAACACAGCCAATGTAAGCCCGTTCCACATGCCGCAGTGTATTCAAAAGATGCAAAAGTAATACCCGAAAAAGCAATTTAACGGCCGGAGTATCGTACTTTCGCTAAATACATGTTGAATAAGTTATATTTTAAGCTTTAAACTAACTAATAATATCAAATTTTGAACAAAATTACCAATTTTAAACCTATGATACAAATGTTTTCGCCCCTCACAAACACGCACAATAACGGGAAAACGTACTTTATTCATTACGTGTTAAGGTTGAATTCACACTAAATGTTTAAGTTATCATTGTGAGAGGATAATTTATTACTTTGCTCGTTTTATCGTAAGTATTAGATAATATTTTGAACATTTGTGACTTTATTACAAGGTGTTTGGTTGTAATTAGGTTAAACTTAAAACAGTATTAAAACTTTTTTTCTTCTTTTCTTAGTAAACAAATAGCTACACATAAGTATATATTTACGCGGACAGCTTTTAGCTTCGATTTTTACATGACCCTTTATCTAGTTATTGTTGATCGAAGCTAGTAGGGCTCGATGCCAAAATTGAACCGTGAAAAATGGAGAGCGCGTCCTTAATTCTTGGAAATATAAAATCTTCGAATTTTTTTTTTCCACTATTTTTGTCTGCTTTTCTTTTTTTAAAATCTTCGGAGATTTCTTTGGAGAAAAATCTTTGAAGGTCACAGTCTTGATATTTCGTACGACTCATCTTCAGATATTCTATTTCATGTGCGTCTAACACAGAACATCGTAACATCTGTTTCAACAAATACAACAATCTGCCACTTCTATTTTTTTTTTCTCGAACTGACTACGCTATTGACCAAGCAAGGTCTTAACAGCTTCACCGGACTACAATCTGCCACTTCTACTTTCTATACTACTCTATAATTATGTCTCTATTGATTTTAATGTCATTCATTATATGATCATAATAGATTATAATGAATATTTAACCGAATATGGTTTTGATCATTTCGAAAATGTAACAAATATGTATATAGACATACTATTTAAATTCTATATATTTAATAATAATAATATTTATTAAAAACAAAGCAAATGACAAAGATAGTTACTTATGACACTGAATTTAATTGAATAACCTATATATTAAGTAGACTAGTTCCTCATCATACCAATAGTAATTGTCGTTGACATCTGTACTAGTGTTCAACTGTATCACAGGTGTCAACATTAATTTTTTTAACATTTATTTCAAGGTTTCCACGTGCGGGTCAAGGAGAAAGAGAGCTGTGGATAGAATTTGTTCAAGAGAATAGAGAAGAAGAATCTTGGTTACCATCAGAGCATTCGACTATTTGTTCTAAACATTTTTGTGAACAAGATTTTAACAAGACCCCAAAAGGACGCCGATTCCTTAAAAAGACAGCTGTGCCATATAAAAATCCTAAATTGGCTTCACGAATAAAAACTAAATCTAAAAAAGTTTTGAAAAAAGATCTAGCCTGCAGAAGGTTATTGTATGCAAAAAAAGAAAAATTCAGACAGCAAAACCAAATTCTTAGAAATCAAAACAGAAGACTTAGAAACTATATTAAAGAACTTAAGGCAAAATTATCCACAGAGGCACTGATTGATAACGAAAATAGGCTATTAAATAAAGTTACAGCTGTTGAAGCATATATTACAACATTAAAAAAAAGTGTACCATGTAATAATAACAAACATGCGTACTATCCAAGTGTAGGAAAATTTGAATCTCCAGTAGATTCTTCTTCAGGAGCATCATTTGAAACACATAATCATGATACAACCGACCTCGAAACGCTGAGCAGTTGGTATGGATCATTTCAAGCAAATCCAGGTTTCACTGAAGAAGCATTTTTAGTCTTAGGGCTCAAATCTTCAACTGCTTCCGAAGAAAAGCCCTTAGTATGCTCGCTTATCTTTGGCGAAATGACTATACGACCGCGAAAACTTTATAAAAATAATAATATCGGTTCAGTGGATTATGGAACTGGTCCACAGGAAGAAAAAGCAACGGAAGTTCTAGTGTTTATGTTAGTATCTTTGAGAGAAGACTGGAAAATACCAGTTGGATATTTCTTAACCGTTGGTGTATCTGCTGAAATAAAAGTGAAACTAATTAATATCTGTTTGCAAAAGTGTAATAAAGTTGGCGTTAGGGTTGTCAGTTTAACATTTGAGGGGTGTGAAACGAATTATCGGGCTGCAGAAGCACTTGGCTGTCAACTCAAGGATCCGGAGAATATGAAAATTTATTTTTCTCATCCCTCTACATTGGAAAACGTATACATCTTCATTGATCCTTTTCATGTTTTAAAACTGATAAGGAATACATTGGAAAATAAAGGAGTATTTTTCGACGAAAACGACAATAAAGTGAAATGGCAATTGCTTGTGAATTTGAATAAATTACAGCACAATGAAGGGCTCACATTCATAACCAATTGGTCATCGAGACTGATGGAGTTTCGTAACCAGGTGATGAAAATCAAACTGGCTACTCAGTTGCTCAGCATAAGTATAACTCAAACTCTTGAACTTTGTAATGAACTTTTAGAAACATCCCATTTTTTGGATAGCATAGGTACTGTAAATTTTATCACATTGATGAATAATCTGCTAGATGTTTTGAACTCGCAAAGGTACCATTTTTATGGTTACAAGAGTCATCTGTGCAATGGGAACAAAGAAAATATTTTTGAGTTGTTAAATAAAGTAAAAACATATATTCTTCTATTGCGAATTCAAGTGAAACAAATAAGAACTATTAAAAGGCCGTACGGCGACCCCAGAATTATCATGAAAATATTAAAAAAACGAGTTATTGATACACAAAGTCTGACCGGTTTTGATTGTGCAATAATATGCATTGAAAGTTTAAAGAAAATGTATTGTGAAATGGTCGAAGAAAAGAGAATAATGAAAAATATATCGACGTCTCGGTTAAGTCAAGAGCACCTTCATTTATTTTTCGGGTCTATTAGGAAACATTGTGGTCATAATAATCCGGATGCAGAACAATTTCGAGCAGCATATAAAAAAAATCTTATTTATTTTCAGTTGCCTTCCACTATCACAACCTATACTATACCCTTAGACAATTTTTCAACCCTTGCAACATCTTCAGTAAGAATCATTAATAGTATTAGTCCTAGGAGTCGTTATGACAATAAACCGTTTAAAATTCTTCAAAACGATAACAAAATCTTAACCTCCGATGTCCAAGCCAACATAAACTGTCAAATATTGGCCCACAAACTTAATCACGAACCCATAATAAGCGATTCAAAACTTATAGTCGGTTATATTTCGGGATATGTTGCTCGTAAATTAATCCAAGAATTAAAATGTGAAGAATGCAATGATAAATTATTGATAAACTCAAAATTATGGCACCACAAATTAATAACTATTCGAAATATGGGTGGATTATGCTTATCCAGTGAAGATGTCTTTAATGTTTGTGTAAAAACAGAAGACTTTATAAGACCTTTAATTAAACAAAACGGAGTACAGAATTTCCCAACAAAAAATTATAACATCAGTTACATAGTTGCAAAGACTCTAAACACTTTTCTATATTCGGATATTTTCAGTACCATGAGCTTTCATTCATTGGAACAACCAAGTACTTTCAATCATAGGTTACACTTGATACGAGCGGTGATTGAGAAATATTGTATTATACGGTTGCAACAGGAGTCTGGTTTCGAATCTGACTTATTGACTACCATGAAATGGCAAAAATTTAGAAAACTAATTTTATTCTAGTCATATACCGAAAAGGATAAAGGAAAAGCGTGGTGTGTCAGATTAGAAATATAGTGCTACAGCTCATAGCACTAGTACGTGCGCGTTGAATATCATTAATTATTCATTTATTTATCAACCAATCCTTTTATTGGAGATTATTATCGTGCTTATTATGTAGGTCTAATAATAAATTGTCTTGTAAGACTTCAGAGTCCAAACAAAATGGTGGCTCATTGTTGGTACTTTTTAGGAAGTTTTGGTTGCATTTGAGAATTCAACCATATTTATTTATTTTTTAACAACTTGTATCCAAAACTATACAAGCTATATTACGTAAGATGGTACCGATATTACACAAAAATGAAAAAAGGAAGAACTACATAATAGATCGAATCTATTACATCCTATTCGCCAAAAACTATTAAGATCTTTTGGCGCATTATACTTTTTGGTCGTATCCGTATTTTTTAATTTGGATCATGTATTTCACCAGGAGAAACGATGAGTGAACTGTACACAAAGACAGGTGGAAAATACTCATTTTAATAGTTTTAGTCATTATTGTGATATATCTGAATGGTGCATGAAATTAACATTTCCTAGTTTACCTTATTGATAATATAATATTTTAAGACTGAAATTTACTTTATAAAATATACCTTGAACCTTTACACCGAAAGCAATTTAAAGAAAGATGAATTCTCCAATTTATTGGATGGATTCATTCAGTTTAGCAATGTACTTTATGTAATAAATGTTTAGAAAATATAACATGGCAATTTGATTTTAAATTAACCTAATCTTATATGCATATTAGTCAAAATAAGGGTTACTTCGTTTATAATGAGGGGTAATTTATTAATAGCAGAATGGAAGGACTGAATTAACGCTAAGATCACTATTACATTAAATATTTGGTGATATAACGCACTATTATACCGGTCATAATTTCAAGTAAATTTTGAATGCAATAAAAACATATTTTCTAGAATGTATATTTGGAGATTTTTATAACCTTTTAAAAATGGTCAACCTCGCAATGAGAGATAATAAGCTCTAAACTTATATAAACTTTTATTTTGTTAATTTAAAAGTTATATCAAGTCTCATGAAATTTCGTAACTTCTTAAAATATTCTAGGTTAAACGTCACAAAAATCGGGTTTTGTAAATAACTTAACTAAGCGAATAACGCTTCCTATGGGTTTAATGCTATTTACATGCATGATGAATATTAGGGATATAATATAATAGGGAATAACATTCTGTCCCAACTTTTGTCTTGATCATTTTTTATATATACATTTAACCGTTTTTGAGATAAAGGGTAGAGAGCGTATCCACGGAAGAAAAAGAAGAATTTGTTCCGTGGTTATTCCTGATATGCCGTATAAATTTTGTATAATATAATTATAAATAATTTTAATTTTTTATTAATTATTGCATTATATGCCATAATAATTTTCATTGATAAAATAAAATTTTCCTTTTTGATTCTTGTTATCTACAATTTTATCTATATACATAGTTCTCTATCGTGGTAAAATAACGCGTATTAAAATGACAACGCGGTAAAAATTAGCGCAACTCTAATACAAATCCGAGCAAAATATTTATTATTGTTATTGGAAATTTGTATTACTTTTCACGGTTATTGGTTAATCAAATAACTGTAAAAGTTGAAGTATGAGCAAACAACAATCACTAGGTTAAATCTATGGTTTATCTAACTTGGCTACATGGTCTATAAATCTACCTTTGCCTTTTCCTTGGCACGGAAAGAACAAAAACCAAAAAAAAATCTATGATTTGTTGTCAAATATGACAAGCTCGAATGTCATTTATGTTCTTTTGACTTTCGGATTTAGAAACGTGTTCTGGAACTAAGCTAGACAACTAAAGAAATATTGTGATATTTGTGATAGTACTATTCACTCAAAGTGCAAAATGAAGGAAAATATAGGGTTTAAAAAATTTAATTGGAATATGAATTACGGTGAATTGTCAAAAGACTTGGATTTCGTAAACAATTGTGATAATCTTGTACAAAACTTAAAAGATATACAGGAAGTTTTAGAGCAGGTGTTACCTCTTAAGCAGCACTATGACAAACTTCCACTTCCATCTCAGATAGAACTAGATTTGTTTCTAGCCTTTACGCTTAATTCTCTATACTGGGTGCACTTGCGTATACAAGGAATAGATCCAATGACGCATCCAATCAAAGATGAACTCCAGAGGGTTAAAGCGGCAATGTTGAAGTGGCAGCAGGCAAAAGACCGCGACAAGAGACCGACAGTGAACACTGAAGCCGCGAAAAGATTTGTGAGAAGTGGACTATATGATCCATCAAAACCTACAGCCAAACAGAATAAAAGAATTAAATTCGACGACAACTCAGAGTAGAAATAATAAAATTAAGACTGAAAATCTCATTTACTATTAAATTAACTGTTTTCTAATTCTTATGTCAGTAGTTCTTATATAAAGATAAAAAATATGCTTGTTGTATAATTATCACAGAATACCAAAATTTGAAATGTTATGTAAAAAGTATAACAGTAATTTTCATGTTAAAAATATACAAACTTCATAAATCTTGGTCATTTAAGGTCTCAAATTCAAGTAGCCAGTGGTAAAAGAGAAACTTATTAATTTCGATATTAAGTTGTACTGACATAGGTCTAGTGTTTTGTTTTTAGTTATAAGTAATCTTTGGGCTTTGTATTTTGCCCTTATTATTTATGATGTTGCTGCTGGGTCAGAAAGTTAATGTAATACCTCAAATAATATAACCATACATATTAAAGCACTGTACAATGTAAAATGTTCAGTGGCTACCAATATAAACCTATTTTATCTTTACTGTTTAATTTTATTGAATTTTTTTATATTGTTTATTCAATAATATGTGATTGTTAGAATTAGGACGATTGAAAATTTATTGACAGAGATTTGAGGTTTTTTATTGTTTGACGGATTTCACTTCACTGTCCAAAAACAGTAATGTTTGGAAATGTTTACCATAACTATCCATAATATTTAAAGATGTTTCTCAGCATTTTATGGGATGATCAAGTGGATGCCAGGTCAATTGTCTTGCTAGGCAAGGAGCCCAGAACAGTTCTTGAAACTCGTGACCCAAGTGTATGTTGTCCTTGCCTTGTCAAATTAGATAAGAACTAGGGCTGCTTTAGATATTGTATAAAATGTAACTTTTCTATCTTCCATAATATGCACACCAAATATCAGAAGTTATTAATTTATTTTAGTTTTACCTTACATATATTATATAACATTTGCATGAATTAGGATTAAGGGTTGCATGCCATAGTCATAAAAAGTATATGTAAGTTTTAAAACTTGTTACTCTTGTATGTATACTTAATTTAAGAGTTGTAATAAAATCAAAAAAATGCAGTTTCGTGTTTTTATTTCAATAACACAAGTACTTATTGCTCTTAAGTTATAATTCGGAATGTAAAATAGAACTACATAATTTTATATGATATAAATTCATAATACAGTGCACAGTAAATAGTAGCTTATGTTTTTTGAATAATTTTCAACACAAAATAAAAAAAAAATGTCAATATTGAAATACATTATGTGTAGAATACATTTGTGAACAATGTAATACCCTGAAGTAATAATTTAACATTCACCAATAAAAATATACTAAACTGACTGTAAAAGTATGTCTTCTGTAATTCGTAGAACATATTCCATTCTCTGATTTGTATTAGTTCAGACACGGGGGCATAGTTACTGACATATTACTTATACTGGGGTATGTTTTGTATAAGCAAAAATTCTTAAATTTTAGTCATAATTTAAATACTTATTAACAAGAGGCTCATAATGAGAATGCGGTACAGTTCATAGGTCCTAGTGGCCCCAAAGTCACACATGATGCAATGCACTCTATTATTCAAGCCACAGGAAGCAAATCAACTAAATTTTGATACAAGACAACTTTAAGACTAGCCATACCACTGTTCAAACATTGCAAATATAGCAAAAAATAATAACAATGCAAAAATATTAAAAAATTTCAATAAAGCTTTTGTTCTTAAGTTATAACATTTAACATACAGTATAGTGTATTTTATCCCAATTTTGTGTTTCCTTATCAAAAATACTAAAATAATTGCACAAAACACACTTTGTTCAGTTAATAACATGATATCAATTTTTATATATCACAATGAAATTTTAATATAAAATGCATAATATAGTAGAAATGGAATGAACAAAAATCATTTATAATAAATACTTAAAAATAGAACCATTAATTATTGACAACAAACGTAAAATAGTTTCATAAACTTTATGGATAATTGTATAAAATGTATAACTACATTATAAATAAATAGAAGATTGTTCAGGATTGTTGAAAAGCAATGATTAATTGTAAACCCTTATTATCAATTCCAAGTTTTACTACCACCTTTTAGTAAATTATGAAATCAGATCATAAAATAAAAATTAATCATAAAATATAAATGCAAACATTTTTGACTTAGAATTCATATTTCTACTTGAAGTACTAAACCAGCTGCTGAAATATTATCACCAGCCCCTGCCGTCAGTTGTGCTTCAGTACAAATTAGTACAGGAGCAACACATATGTCTACATTTTCTCCATCAATAACTTCATCCCAACATGCAACTGGCTTTGTTGGTTCAAAGAAAACCCTACTATTATTGTCATTGTCAGTCGTAGTCGAAAAACTATCGTCGAGGAGTAACTTTGATTTCTCTAGAGCAATTTTTTCCGTGTCACACACATATCTATGCGCTGTCAAAGAGGCTTTAGCAGCTGCGGCCTCAGTTCTCTTCCATTGAGAGTTCTTAACTGTCAGTATAGCTTGATATGCTAATGTGTGTACATGGATTCTAGTTAATTTTCTATTACTACCATATTTCTTGTTTTGGCGTCTTATTAGTTGGAAGGTTTTACGCATTTGGTCCAATGCCGTTGCTACTCTAGGATTAGAGTCTGCAATGACACTGACTTCTCCGTATTGTAGAACACTGTATAGATTTGTCAACTCTTGCTCATTCATACCGACTGAGTCTACATAAGGTAGCACTTTTGTAGTTAGATGTTTGAGTAAATCTAAGTCAACATAGCTGGCCATTTCAAAGTGAGCTAGTGTGGCGAGTGGTTGTGAAAGTATTTGTGCTTTGACTAGTTCCAATCTTTCTGCTCTGAGATCTGAAATCAAGTAAGATAAATACAAACATCAGTTTGACAACATCAGTAACAAAGACCATTTTATCTCATACTTGTCAAATGAATCCTACCAGCGCAGAGTCCTTGAAGACCAATTAAAAAGAAACTTAGGCCTCCTAACTACTACTATACTCTTATTTCTATTAAATAACTAGCAGGCCCGGCAGACATTGTCCCGCCCTGACTATAAAAAAACCTTGACAAATTATAAACTAAAACCTTCCTCATGTATCACTGCATCCACTGGTAAAAACCGCATGAAAATCCGTTCATGAACAGACAGACGCAGTGGGGGACTTTGTTTTATACCATGTAATGAAAAAAGATGAAATAAATTTTAACTGAGTGATGAACATTACCAACATTAAAATTAGAAAGATAAAACCTACGTAATAAAATATTTTTCAATACAGTTCTTTTAACAAAATGACTATTTTCCTTTATAGAAATTACATCAGTAATTTTTAAACATATATGATAATAAAGTTATATTTAAAAAAATACCTGTTACATCATTCACTGTAAAGGGGTAATTATCCATCATTTGTAAACCACTAATGACTAGTAAGTTGGGTTTAAACCCTGGCAAGTGTTCCCCAAACTTCTCTAAGGAACTTAATAAAGGATTGTTTTCATCATTATGCATGATATATCTGTTCGCTCTTGGGGCCTTGTAAGGACCAAATATTTCGTCAGCTTTGTATTCTAAAATCATGTGAACATCATCTTTGACTTCTTCGTTTTCCTCATCACCGACTATTTTAATTTCATTTGGAATATATTCTTTAAGTTTTTTGCTCATTTTCCCAGCAAACATTACCTTCCAACCTTCTATATTGAAACGTTTGGCCATGAGAGGTGCATTGCCACCAATTGACCATCTCGTATCAGGTAGTTTCAATGCTTGTTCTATTAATTCATCATAAAGTTCCGAATTTGACATAAACCTCCTGGAACCAATAATTGTTGTTGAAAACTATTTATGTCACAACAGAAAAATGTTATTAAACCTTATGATAACCACTATATATTTATATAATTGACTAGCCTCTGCCCGCTACTTCGTTCGCGTGGAAAGTTACTTTGGGCTAACATGCAGAGGAAGCTCTCAATAGGAAAAATACCAGATTTTGAAACATTCTGCATTAGTGCTCCGCTCCTATTGGCCTTAGCGTGATGATATATAGCCTATAACCTTTCTCGATAAATTAGCTATATAACACTGAATTGGATTGGACTTTTAAATTGGATCTGTAGTTCCTGAGATTACTCCCTACAATGTCACAAACTATACCTCTTTATAATATTATTAGTATAGATCATATACAGTTATTTGGTTGGTTTGCATGCATATACATTTAAATACACTTACTCTGCTGCAGCACCATGTTTGAAGAAATAAGAGAAACTTTTGAGAAACTCTTCTTTATTCCTGATCTCATTGAAATGTTCCGGCGTTCCTTTCATCTCCCGATAATCTAACAATGAGGTTGCATTCACGAAGAGATCGTGGCAGGCGCCGTACCCAAGAGCAACCCGCGGCTGGAGGTTACCGACTCCTACTTTGTTATCGTTCTCCAAAAATAATAGATGGTCCCTTACAGGAGACAGCCTCAAGTCTCCGACATCATTTTTACGATAGTAAACTGCATATAGTACTATACAGAACGATATCACCGAACCCAACTTTAACGGAGCGCCGGCCATATTTTGAATTTATAATTAAAAGCTTAAACTGGAATGCATTCGTTCTAAACGTGGTGTTGCAGACACGTCAGCTCATTGTTTTTTAATATTTACATTTATATATAGTGTTTATGATAAAACTGATAACACGATAACAGAAGTCAGAGCGTGAAATGTAAAATCGTGTGACGTGACAATTTTTGACAAATGTCAATCTTCTGACCATAGATAAGATACTATATACTGAGACTGCTTCTGACACTGACAAAATTTGAAATGGCGAATTTTTAGTGGCAAAAACTTTATGGTCTTCAATTTAGAAAATATTTATAGAAAGGATTGGGATCACTCTTTATAAAATTTATTTATTATCCATAACCTTATTTACATATTTACTGTAATCCTAAAATGCATAGTGTTACCAACTGTCTATTTTCCACTTCAACTTAATTTTATTCAGTAACTTCTTTCTTTCTTTTTCTTGGTTTTAGCGTAACTGTTCAAAAACTTGAGTGTAGCGTTTCCGAAAGCATGCCAAAACCATACAAAATACCTTATGCCTGAAAAAGAATGTTGATATTACTTTTCACAGGTAAGTTTGTTTTGAAGTAAAGCTTCTTTAGGCAGGACTAGGAGGTAACTGGATGACAATGCAACGAAAGTCCGTTACGGCAATACGGCAATCAAAGTTTTATTATCTGTAGTGCCATCTATCAGCTAATTTGGAACTTAAAAAACACAGGAAATATTATTTATTTTTGGCAATTAATTTTCTACAGTATTATTAACATTGTCGAGTAGGTAATATCAATACAAGTTTTTTGTGACAATTTCAAAGTTCTAACAAGATGGTGGTCCCCTTGTTAAGGATTTTGTAGGATCTCAGAATTCATGCTGTGTAGTATTATTTTCCGTTCATTTATAATTTTGCACAATAACTGAATTATACTACGTATAATGCCACCAATATTACAAAATATAGAGTGAAATAACACAAGGTAATAAATAAATTATGAAAGCCAGACTATGACAGACTAAGACTATCCGGTCAAAAAATAGTAGATGTAAATTGCTTCGAACAACAATAACTAGATAAAGTGTCACGTACAAAATCGAAGCTAAATTCTGTCCGCGTAAATATATACTTATGTGTAGCCATTTGTTTACTAAGAAAGGGAGAAAAAAAGTTTTAAAACAGTTTTAAGTTCAACCTAATTACAACCATGACACCTAGTAATAAAATCACGAATGTTCAAAATATTATCTAATACTTACGATAAAACGAGCAAAGCAATAAATTACTCCCGTCACTTAAGAATGAAAAGACAACATAAACAACATTTAGTGTGAATTCAACCTTAACACGCAATGAATAAAGTACTTTTTTCAGTTATTCTGCGTGTTTGTGCGTGGTTGGGGAGCCTTGACCAAACATTTGTACCACAGGTAAAATCGGTAATTTTGTTCAAAATTTAATATTATTTGTTAGTTTAAAGCTTAAAATATAACTTATTCAACATGTATTTAGGGAAGTAAGATACTCCGGCCGTTAAATTGCTTTTCGGGTATTATTTTTATTTAAATTTATACAAAATTTTTGTTATCACGACAAACACAAGTATATATTTACGTGGACAGCTTTTAACTTCGATTTTGTACGTGACTCTTTATCTAGTTATTGTTGATCGAAGGTTTCTAGCTATAATCAATATTCATATTCTTTTATCACGAAAGAATTCTCACCTGGTCCTTAAGATATGAAACATTTAGCTGACAATATAGACACTAAGCCTTTGTGTGCAAATTCGATGTTATAACTAACTTTAAAAAAATTGAAAACTTGCTCCTACACTGGGAGACTAAACATCTAAGCACAAACTTGATGTTTCTAGCTATTACCAGCTACCACAATACTACTCCTCACGAGAATGTGAATTGTTTTTAGATTATACTGTGCTCACCATCAGGCATAGTAAAGTCACTTTGCCGTGCTACGAATAAAAAAAAAAAATGTGACTATATTTTTACACCCAAAGTGAAGTCTATCGTAAATCTTGAGAAAACCCTCCGTGTGAGTCCATTTTTACAAGTGAAATGTTCTACCAAATCCATTTCAGGTGTATCCACATATTAAAATTATGAATTATATTCCGAAATAAAAGTGGATTCGATTATTCGATTATTTGAGATCGAAGTAGTTAACAGTTATTTAAAAGGTTCAACCATGACCTAAATTACTTTTTACGTAAAATTAAACTTACAACCGAAAATTAACGAAGGTTTTAATTCAGTTATAGCTTATAAACAGTGGTAAAATAATTTTTAAAATCCACTACAACTATCTCGTTCAAAGAGCGAGAGGTAGGCCTAAAACAAATTGAAAGAACACAGTGCTATGTATATAAAGGAGTGGAAAGTGTCCGAATGTAACGTTATGGGCTGAGTGAAGAAGAGACGAAGAGTATGGAAGCCTGATCCCACCACCATGTGGTACGTAGAGGAAGAAAGAAAAAGATAAAAATACAAATCCAGCACTACAATTTATAAATTTTAGTATTGGTTTAGTTGCTCATCGATACTATTTTAATTATCTTTTTTTTATTGAGAGAGCTTTCAAAAAAATTATCTCAAAACGTTTCAAACTGTAGCTCAGTGATATCAAGTTATAGCTTTTGATGAAAGAAAACATCGTGATGGACGCAGAGGGGCTGTAGCTAGAGTCGAATTTGAGGTAGGGCAGCGTTGGTTACAGGTAGCGCGGAATTTAAAAAAATATCATAATTGAACTGCCCGAGAATGTCACAAACTGTGGTATGTTCGGAAAGTTTAGATACCTATCGCTACAATTTTTATTATCTCAAACTATGAACAAACAATTTAATTATAATATATTATCTTTGTTTTTGGTATTTATAATGCTTCCCCCTCCTAGCTACGGTCGTGTGCGGATGCACGATAAAAAGGGACTTTTTAATGATAATAATAATAAATATATTTATTTGTCCTCACAATTACATTCTTAAAACTATACAATATTGTTTATGAACAAAAAACAAAGTATACATTTTATAGAACAGTAAATTTACAGTGCAAATTAATGAGAGGTCTGGAGTCTGAAAAAGGTTCAAAGACCTGAACTACAGATCTCCAGACTCTCGTTCTCTAGAATGGAGCTGTATTCTTATTACTTTTGTTAAAAACAATAAATTTATCAACAAGGGTCTTTAAGAAAGAAGGGTCTTCAAGGGTAAATTAAGAAACTATAGATAATAGATTTTCAGTATTATTGTATGTAAGTGCTAGTAACCAATTATGAATAATGCGTTTTGCTATTTGGTTTGTTAAATGATAAATTTGAAGAATACAATTAATCTGGTTATATATATGAGGACCAAGAAAGCAGAAAAATGTATGTGAAAATTGTAGACGGAGTGAGATCGTCTCACATACATCTTTTACCGAAATAAATATTAGGATCATACTTTAATCGACAGTGTATGGTAAGGATTGTTTTTTGGAGAAATAGATATCTTACAGTAAGAACATTCGATATGCTATACAGTTTAACTGTACGAAATCTAAACGACAAAAACGAGCTTCTTCAAAAAAACTTTCTAGTCATCCTTCAAGTTTGAAAATCGACTCTTAAAACTATGATGTGTTCTGGCAGCATCAATTAAAGTCCAGCCGGTTAACCCCTCGGCGAATATTTTTAGACCCAAATTGCGGATCATGTTGTTAATTTTAGGACATCTTAAATTTCATAGTTTAGTCAAAAAAGTTCGTAGAAATAAAAAAAATAATTATAAAATACATTTTACATAATAATTATGATTTTAGAATACATAATATGTAATTTTGTATTAAATCATATTTTGTAAAAAATCAGATTTTTTTAAAGATTATGCTGCTTATAGTCTATTGACCTATTCCTCATGAGGTATATATTCATTTATATAGAGCTAAAACCTTTATGGTTTTGAACAGTCCAGTGCAGGGGTTTATTTACATCAACTGAAACTGTGACAAAAAGTGAAGCTTTTGAAATACACTTTATTAAAGAGAATTACATATAAAAAGTAAACAAAAGGTCACTTTATCTCTAACATCTCTAACCTAAATAGTATCCTCATCATCCACCACGAGCGCCTTAGCGCCATCCATGGCCACTGTAAAAAATAACCGCCACATTACCGAAATTTTCAACAAGATGTATTTGGAATGCTATGCGGTGGTCTTTATATTTTACAAAAACTCCCAGGAAAGTTCTAACAAGATGGCTAGTTGGTTAGTTCATTGAAATTATATCAAGAAACTTTTAATATTTTTACTCACTTGACAATGGCAGTAATAGTCTACTAGAAAAACGGTTGCCAACAGCTTTACCTATTCAACTTTTAAATAGATAAAATGACTCATTAACAGCACAAAATTGGCAAAAAATCATATTTTGTTTTAAATTTTCCAAAAAATGTACTAGATAATTTTTCTATTTCATTTTCTTGTAAAATTTTAAATGCGTTTTCTACAACGAGAACTATTTTTATTCACTCTGTGACGCCATGGGCACTAGCCCCGTGTATATCCAGCGCTGACCATAAGATAATCTCCAAGGAAATAATTTTACTTTAAACTTTGATGAATTTATAATGAGAGTTTGTGATAACAAGTGAATTTTATACTTGCTCGTACTCATTACCAATACACGATGGTATAACGCGATACATTGCAAATGTATTCGAAAGCCAAAAAACTTACCCTAAAAGGCAGGACCAGTCACCGATACCCATTTTTGGCGAGACGAAGCATGTCGCAGTTGCTTTAGGCGTAAATTGCACGCGTCAGGGTTTGTAGTAATTGTTCGCAAAGTTCAAGTTTTTCAATTTATTTTTATTTTCGTTACCTACGCGCTGTTATTTGTTCTATAACATACATTATTTATAATCATTACATAGTATAAAACAAAGTCCCCTACCGCGTCTGTCTGTCTGTTCGCGATAAACTCAAAAACTACTGAGCGGATTTTATGTAGATTTCACCAGTAGCTAAAGTGGTTCATGAGGAAGGTTTACGTATATAATTTGTCAATGTTTTTTTAGTATCAGGGCGGGGCATCGTCCGCCGGGCCCGCAAGTTATTATAATTATAACGCTGAATAGTTTGTTTGATTGAACGCGCTTATCTCAGAAACTACGGGCCCGATTTGAAAAATTATTCCAGTATTAGATAGCTCATTTACCGAGGAAGGCTATATCATCACGCTAAGACCAATAGGAGCGTAGCATCAATGAAGAATGTTTAAAAATCGTTGTTTTTCCTTTTGAGTTTCCGCTGCGTGCGCTGCGTAAACGGTAACTATTCCAAACGGAGGAAGTCGCGGGCTGAAGCTAGTTATTTATAGTTTTTAACATTAAAATTTTATACAATCATTAAAAGAGCGGTAAGTATTGTAGATGTAGAAGTACAGACGGTATTGATACTTCTATATTATTATCTGATTAAAGACTCTGTAAGTAAACAAAGAATCAATCATCGATAATGTGAACCAGAAACAATAGGGCTCTAATAATAGCGGGTCTTGAACTTTGTCGAAACGTTCGAATAATGACGTCAGGCTTTCAAAGCTTTCCTTGCTCCTTTATTGAAAGTTATATAAGTGCGCCATAGTGCATCCGAGTTGAATTCTATTCTGAATATCGGATCGAGTACAAGAAGAACAAATCCTCAAGCCGAATGCGAATACAATATTGTAAAGTGTAAGTGTGACTGTAGTGTAATTGTGTGATAGTAAATTTATTTAATACTAGCTGTACCCGCAGCTCCGCACGCGTTTTTTAAAATCGTATTAAAGAATTATAGAATTGTGAGACTATCTACAATTACAGACACGCTCTTTAAAGACAATTGTAAGTATGACGCGCACGCCACTAAAAGTAACATGTAACGTGTACAGTAGATATATAAATACAAAAAACGTGCCAAATGAGGTATGTCATCAGCAACACATTTGGAACCTTAACCCACCATATAACCACCTCAGTGCTCACTTAAACTGTATAAAGAACTAACTAAACAATAACTTAAAATATTATTATTAAGATTTACATTATATTTGATATACATTGCCATTATTATAATTAAGATTTTGTGACTATACAAAAAATAAACGCTTGTCTGTTCCGCAAGAAATTGTATTATGGAACTCTTTACGTAATACGTTTATAACCTAAGATCTTTTTAGGAAGACCTCTATATCATTAATCGTTTTGGAGATAGCATTGCAGACGAAGCCGCGATTAATACCTAGTCTAATTTAGAGTAGCCTAAGAAACCCGCTGTAATTTCAGCTATGTGTCAGTGAAATTCCTGTCAAAATCGGTCTAGCCGTTTCGGAGATTACCCGGAACAAACAGACAGATAGACAGACAGACAAAAATTTTAAAAATTGCATTTTTGTTATCAGAAACTTGTATACTTTCATACCCAATCAGTCAAAAAATTTTATTTTGATATTACATACAGACACTTCATTTTTATTATATGTATAGAAGATTTATCGGATAGTAGGTTCAAGTGTTATGTCAAACGGGTCTTAATACATAAAGGATGGATCACTATGTGAAAGATAGCGAAGTCTGGAAGTGACGCCTCTCTCTGTGCAACCACTAAAAACGAATGTAGCTTTATATGTCTATTATGTTGCAATAATAAAAAAAAATACGTTAGTTATTATGAAAAGATAGACCAGATCGAATTTCTTGCCAGTTCTTCTCGATGACTGGGTTGTTTTCCGAACCGGTGGTAGTTTTGACGTTAATAAGTGCCTTCTTAGGGGCTAAATTGAATAAAGAGTATTTTGATTTAGATTTGATTAACCTGCGAATGCAGCAATGTAATATAGAAATAATAGCATACCTAAGTTTGTAGTCCGGTGAAGCCGTGAAGGCCCGTCAGGAGAATAGAGTTGGTTAGTTCGAAAAAAGGAAAAAACATACCTAAGTGAAAACAATTGTTTATTATCTTTTATCCAAAAGTCGTAATGGTCTAGTGGTTTGACCGGTGGAATATTATTCCGATGTCCGCAGGTTCGAATCCCGGCCTGTACCAACGATTTAACGGAATTCGCGTACATTTACTAATTTAAATTAGTAACACATCAGGAAACCTGATCCTGAGAAATGTTCTTGTAGTACTTATTGAATGGGGAAAAACATGAAATATTTTAGTAGTCCGGTGAAGCTGTTAAGACCTCGCATGGTCAATAGAGTAGTCAGTTCGAAAAAAAAAAAACAGATAGTGGATTTCTCAGAGCTTGAAATAGCCAATACGTCGTGGGTTGACGGGGTGATTATGCCCATACCTTCCTTCGGGAAGAGGCCTATGGCCCTGCAGTAGGATTCTTACAGGCTGATGATGATGATGATCTTTCGTCCTATGATTGGCACCGTTCATAGCATAAAATACAATCGACTAAGCTGTCCGAATGAAGTATACGACGTTTTGGAATTAAATGCTTTGAAAAAATCTAATAGTAAATCGCTAAGAAAAATCTAATATACATTCCATTTTCATTTCAAAATTCAAGTTTACATTTAATGAGACAAGGTTACAAGGTTCTGTAACAAGAAGCTGGATTTAAACTTTTCAACACGTTTGCAGTCAAATATGAACTTGAAATCATCAGATTAAAATTCCAGTGCAGTGGCACAATTATTTTATGAGCACAATTTTTTCCTTGTCTTATTGTGTGACTGTAAATCATACCTACTAGCTAACTAATTACAAACCTACAAAAAAAAGGACAATAACCCTGAGTTATTAAATTATTTTGCCTTATAAATAACAATAGAGACACCATTGCCATATTAAGCTGTAAAGTTTCGTTTTAAGGCGAAATTTAAGCAAAAAAGTCGAGGTCCCTTTTAAGGCAGATCACGTATTGTTGGCACCAAAATAAAGCGGAGATGAAATCTGTGTATGGTGTAACCGACTGGCGCCGGCATCGATGCTTCTCACTACTGAAACTATGAACTTTGAAAATGTAAAGTTTCAATAATCTTTCCTTTCGGTTGTTGGATATTTTTTGTGGGAGTGATTTTGGAAAAGGGACGGAAGTGTGTTACGGGAAACCGGGGAAGCGCGTGCTATGTGATTTGACCAATGAGCGCCCGCGGTGGCAGAGAATCAGCTGTGCACTTATCTACAGATACAGTGTTATGTGTAAAATCTAAGGTTGAGATATATTTGAAAATTATATTAATAATTATCTTTAGTATTAAGTGTCTGACAAAGTTCATTATCCTTAAAAAAATACAAGTAAATAGTAGATATGGAATTATTCAAATAAATATTTTAGCACGGAACTTTTTCATACTTTTCATGTAATTCTTGTCGCTGTCAATATATTATTTTTCATTGTGATTAAAACAGTTTCCTCGATTTGAAAGATATAATTAATTGATAAAAAAAATTATTTCCAATCATACCCCATTCTCCGAGCGATACCGACTCTAGGTCAGTATCTAAAAAAATATTACCATATCCTTATCTAATATAAAGTAATTGGAGTTTTAAGAATTCAAATTTTTATAAGCTCTGCAAAAGATTGAAGAAATCTTGTAAATCATTTTTTTGCGTATAATTTTTTATGGGATTTTCTCAATACATAAAATATATTGTTTTAGATAGATGTTGAGCTAATAAGCAATCAAGACGAAGTCACGAGAATCAGCCAGTCAAATATAACAATAGTATAAACTTATCTAACTAATATTAAGCTGATATTGATAAAAAATGTTTTTTTTTCGATCAAATGCCCTGTTACGTATGGCGACCACCTGCTTTTGCTGCAAAAAACTGTAGTAAAACCCAGCGGAAGATCTTACGCGTCATTAGAACGTTGTAGACTGTTCAAATGTTTTCACAATTCTACGACCCTTGAAGTCTGATTGCCTCTTCAGCGTGGGCGTTTAGACATTGTAGACTTTTTTTTTTTTATGTCATAGGTGGCAAACGAACAGGTGGGTCACCTGCTGTTAAGTGATCACCACCGTCCATGGACACTAACAACACCAGAGGAGTCGCAAGTGCGTTGCCATCTTTTGGAGGGAAGGGTTAGGGGAGGAAAAGGGAAAGGAGAGAGGAGAGGGGAGGGGAGGTGGGTCTCCGGCGCTCTCACTGACCGAACGAAACGCAACAATGCAATGCAATCACAATCACTTCACGTCGGTTTTCTATGAGAGGGTGGTAGTACCCCGGACGAGCCGACCCATTCATGCTGAAACCAATAATAGTTTCAGCGTGGCTCTACCACCATTAGTACCATTATTTATTAGCCATTATTTATTATTTATTTAGCCAAAAAGCTTTGTAGGGCATTTCATTTATTGTGTGACGTGATACGTTACTTTGTTGATATATTAGATCAAGTAACTCTGTAGTAAAGGACCTTCTCGAACTAAATTGTCAAAAGCAGTAAACATTAAACGACCACTGTTAGACTTTATATTTAAGTGGGGTCGCTTTTTGATGTTAGTTTAAAAAATTATTAGCCAAGTCCAAATATTAAGTGTACAGCGGAGGCTTGGCTCAGGTCGCATGATTCATACGTACACTGAGGTCAGGATTACCAGTTTGAGAGATATGAATGAGCTGCAGCCGTATTTCTAGCGATTATACTGCGATGGCGGTGAAGTAGCGTTTATTTACTGTTTAACTGATTATATTTATTAAGTTTGCATGATTGTTAGCGCTTTGTACTTTGTTCTGGATTCGATATTATCGGTAAACAAAAAAGGTAAGCGTAGTACTTTACCTTTTTCGAGTTAACCCGATTTTGGTGTTGTATTATTATTTTTACACTCAAAGTGGTTTGTGTTTCATCTGATAACATCAAACACAGAGTTACAGAGTTGTTACAGAGATAAATATATTTTCGTAGCTGTCGTCACTGTTTCAATATTATAAAATAACAAACTTGTTTTAAGTAGTCGCTGCAGACTATTATTAAAGTTAATTTTTGATTTGCTCAATTAAAACCCTTCTTCATACAGGACACTTTTAATGAGAAACAGAAAGTCACAGACAACATAGAGTATTTATATTTGTTTATACTTATAATAGCGACACGCTATGATGGCCGTTTTGATACATTTTCTAGAGGTAGTAGAGTCACGCTGAAGCTATTACTGGTTTCAGCATGAATGGTTCGGCTCGCCCAGGGTAGTACCATAGTCGGGGTAGTCTCACAGAAAACCGACGTGAAGTAACAGTGCTTGCATTGTTGCGTTTTGTTCGGTCACTGAGAGCGCCGGATAACCCAAACCCCCCCGATAAATTTTCGGATTAACTGTACGCCACTTTTGACAATAAAGAACAGCAATTTTCTCTTTCAAATGTAGTTATTATTTACACGAAACTTCATGAGCAGACAAACGTCAAAACGGCCATCATAGCGTACCGCTATTATAGATACAGATACAGCCATATATATGATATCAATTTCTTCACAACTATCTCTATGTAACTAACCTTAAAAGGATTGCAATCTTTAGGCCTATTGTCATATTTTACCACTCACCATATCGGCGTGTACTTTTACACGTCCAAGATCTATAACATTATCTGGCTTCTGATTTGTTTGGACATGACAAAATGACGAGTCCCCACCATCTTTATTTGGTACTAGCAGTGCTCGCGACTCCTTCCGCGTTGAACCTAATGTAAAAAAACTATGACTAACAACATCTTCTGAATGTATTAAATTCATTTACTTTTCTATCGTACTGAAGTCGCGTTGACATTTAAATTACAATAACTTTTGATAGAGTGTACCGATTTTTATGAAACAAAGACTAAGTTAATCTCGAGGATATGCTTTATATTTTCTTGGTAAGGTTTAATTGTAAACTTTAGCAGTGATATGCGTCCAAACAAACCGACAGACAGACATTTCAAAAAATAATTGAAATGTATATTATTAATTTACGTTGTTATTATATGTATAGATAGCCCGAAATAGTTTTGGGAATTATTGGTTTTTAAATAAACAAACACATAGACAAAGTTTTAAAAAATTGTATTCTGTTATAATTCTTATATCAACCCACACACATTTATCGTAGTCCTAGCTTTTTATCTTGGCTTCGCTCGCTTTCATATAGATTTGACTTACCCCTCGGGAGCAGTGTATCTTTCTTGATTAAAGTTACCCTAAAGAAAAGCTTCTGTACTCCTGATAACGTGTGTTCGCGACAAAAGTAATTTCTGCATTACATTTAATCAAACAAGATTTAGTTTATTCATTCAGAGATGGCGCCACAGTTCACATAGCTCGCGCTTTTATGTAGTCGCTGTCTTTTAATGAAACGCGGCTCTCGAGCCGACATAAATCAATGTAGTCCGGTGAAGCTGTAAAGACCCTGTCGGGTCAATAGCGTAGTCAGTTCGAGGGAAAAAAGACATAAATCAATTAGCCAGGTGTCCAAAATAATCAATCGTGCTCTTGTCTATTCATTGTATGAATCGTTGTCTTGTCATATCGTCTTGGTCGTCGATCAAAAACAAAGTGTTGGGTCGTCATTAATTACGCAAACAACGTGTATGCATTGATTCATTACGATCGGTTGCGTAGAATGCATAACAAAAAGAAAAGTAAACTTACATTTATAGTATTAATCAGGATTGGGATTAGTTAGAATAGAAGACAAAAATTATATAGAAACAATCTATGTATATAGCTGGCTATATATTAAAATATATCTAGCTCTAAGCATTAAATAATAATTCCAAGAGCCTCCAAAATAGCGCTAGCATAAGCAAATGATAGTGTTGGATAGTCCGAAATTATCTAAATACTAGCCAACCCGTGCTCACTTCATTGGGCGGTAATAGGCATTATGAAGCTACAACTTTTCACTAGAACTCAATCATATATATCTCATAATTAAGGCAGCGTTCATAAGAAACGTTTTCGTTCGACCATTTTTCTCCTACTGCCCAGATATTACCACCTCACAAACTTTACCTCTTTATAATATTAGTATAGATTATAGAAAATATAATTAGTTAATAGCTTCTGCCTGCGACTTCGCACGCGTGGAATAGTTACTTTGGGCTAAGACGCAGCAGAAGCTGTGAAAAGGAAAAATACCCCGATTTTAAAACGTTTTTCATTGTTGCTCCGCTCCTATTGCCCTTAGCATGATGATATATAACCTATAGTACTCACAAATAACGTGGCTTTCTACTGGTAAAATAAATTTCAAAATCGGTTTAGTAGTTCCTGAGATTACCCTCTACAACGTCACAAACTTTACGTCTTTATAATATTAGTATATAGATTATAGCCCCTGCCCGCGACTTCGTTCGCGTAGTAATAGTTACTACTCTGGGCTAACAATTACACACAGCAGAAGCTCTCAAAAAGAAAAAAAACATCTCGATTATCGGAGCCATTTTGTAGCCCGGTGAAGCTGTTAAGGCCTTGTCAGACCAATGGCGCAGTAAGTTCCAGAAAAAAGAAGCGGCCATTTTTAGTACCCACTTAGAATGTAATTAACTATTAGTATATTAATAAATAAAACATTAATTTTATAAATGCATGTATGTTTTAACTAAAAACTATAAAGAGGAATTATCGACGTATAAAATCTCACAAATAGAAGTACGGTCAAGTATATTAAAATGTAGGGCAGCGTCCTTGTCCGACCTTATCATAGTAAGTCGATTTTGTTTTGACTTTCACGTTAATACAAGTGACATAATAATTGACGCTTGTATTTAATACTTATTTAATTGACTTAATTTTTTTTAAGTCGGCCGCATGACTTAAAGGGCTACACTTGAAAGGTGCGGCAAATCAGGGAAATAAGTCGCGCCTTGTATTGTGGATGAAGTGTTAGAGAACGTAGTATTACTACCGAAACATGCGTGGACGCTGTGCTTTGCGCACATTTCTATTATTATATTTTGAGTTCCATTTAGCTTTTCAATTAAAAAAAAAAGCAACAGGAAACGAGCGGGTATTAGCTAATTAAATATAAAGTTTCTTTTTTTTTGCCGTAAGTTTACTATTTCATGTAAAATGTAAATGGTACGACCCA
The DNA here is from genome assembly GCA_015888305.1 of Antheraea pernyi. Taxonomy (NCBI): domain Eukaryota; kingdom Metazoa; phylum Arthropoda; class Insecta; order Lepidoptera; family Saturniidae; genus Antheraea; species Antheraea pernyi. The sequence continues at coordinate 619,746 of MU158882.1, read as the reverse complement.
TATCCCACGTGCAGTTCTGTAAGTCTACAGTGTATTTAGCATTTTCATCTATTAAGTTTGCCTTATTTAACTACTTTTCATGTTATATTCTGTCCAATAACGTAACTGTTCGGTATCAGAGGTGACAAAATGAATTAGATAGGCCCCCGGCCCAAAAAGCCGCGAGTTCGACAGTGAGGTTCTCAAAGTCATTTCTGCCTCGTACTTCGACCCACTGGAATCGACTCCCAGCGGCTGTGTTTCCAAAGTATTACGAGTTACAAGCCTTTAAAAAACGAGCGTACACTTCTTTAAAAAACCGGCAACGCACTCGCGACTCCTCTGGTGTTGCTAGGTTCTATAAACGGTGGTGATCACTTACCATCATGTGACCCACATGTTCGTTTGCCCCCTATAATATAAAGATATGACTAATTCAGTGATTTATTAAAATTAAATTACAATGTGGCCATTTTTACTGGAACCCCAATGAAATTGGCACGGGCCTCAGATGGTACAATTATGCCACTGATTCGGTTACAAATTTTTATCTGCTAAGTTAGTTTAGATTGAGCAAAGCAATGTCATTTCTTTCTAAGTTATGCTAAAGGTGTGCTTTCGCTGGGTTAAAGAATGCTATAAAGTAACGAAGCTGTGAGCTGTTTCATAATTTTCTGAAATGCGCAATTATGTATTTTAACATCACCTTAAGTAATTTCCGGCAGTTGCACCTTAGATATATTTCTTTCTTAACGTGTTACCATCTCGGGCCACTTCGACGGTTTACATCTACAATATAAAGAAATAATGAAACTAAAATTACTCGTCTGTAATATAAATAAGGTCGTCGAACTGTTTTAACTTATTACTATTGGTAAATTATACAAACCTATCTACCAGGTATGTAACATTACGATGTTGTTGTGCTGTATTTTTCACGGTTCGCGAACGAGGTAAATTGGATCATTATTTCACTGAGAGTAATAATGTATATAAACTTATTATTTACAATTATGATGTTATGCGAGAAATTGTTAATTTTTAATTTGGACCTTTTTTATACTTTGATGGTTGAGTGTATGATCATAAGAAAATAAATATTCAATCTATACATATAATAAAAATGAAACGTGTCTGTACTTTTTAGTTTTTTGTATAAAAAGTGTTGTAGGTGTCTAGAAATAAGTAATAAAATATATTTCAATTACTTTTAGAAGTTTGAAGGTGGTAGAGCCACGCTGTAGCTATTACTAGTTGATGAATGGGTCGTCTCGCCCGGGGTACTACCACAGAGTACGTTATATAAATAGAGATCGCACTCGTTGTTTCCAATCAGCGCCTCTATAATATGAGTTTCGAACTAACATTGTTGATTATAAATGTACATTTATAACTATGTATATATGCATGCAGCGGTACTGCGTAAATCGTATACAAGTTTTTGATCATTTTTATTTGTAATGAATATATTCATCGTAAGGCATATCTAAATCCAAGTATGTATATGCAGGAGTCAATGTTTATAAGTAGATCCGGACATAGATAAAATTGTTTGTAGGAGACAAAAAAATTTAAGGTAGCACACTCTCGTAACAAATACGTAAACAAAGAGAATGAAAACAAACAGTTGAAAGTTGTCAGTTTGAAATGTCAAAATTAATTGTCATCCACCATCTTTTGTTGTCAAACTTGCCAAAAAAATTATATAACACCGCCATCTAGAGAGTGGTTTGATAACCAAAACTAGCCGAGCCTTTTCCATACAAATCCGATTCTGAGAAGTGAAAATAGTGTGGGTAGTACCACCCTCTCACAGAACACCGACGTGTTCTGCGTTGCATGATTGCGTTGTTGCGTTTCGTTCGGTCAGCGATCTTCATCAGTGGTTTTTCCCTTTCCCTACCCCTCGCCCATACACAGGCTGGCAACGCACTTGCGACTCCACTAGTGTTGCTAACGTCTATGGACGGTGGTGATCACTTAACATCTTTGACATTAAAAAAAGAAGAAATGTATGTCTGTCTGTGTGTTTGTTTAGACACGCATCACTGCTAAAGTACTGTGATCAGATAAAATAAATATAAATCATATCCTCGAGTAGCATTTAGGCTTGGTTTCAAAAAAATCGGTCTACTCTATCAAAAGTTATTGTAATTTGAAATATGGCTCGACTTAAGTACAAGCGAAAATAAGATAAGTAAATGGACTTAATACATTCAGATGACTTTATTAATTACTGTTTTTTTACATACGGTTCCACGCGGGCGAAGTTTTTTTATATCATAGAAGGCAAACGAACAGGCGGGTTACCTGATGTTAAGTGATCACAGACCATAGACACTAGCAACACCAGGAGAGTCGTAAGTGCGTTGCTAGTCTGAGTTTGGGAGGAAGAGGGGAAAGGGTATGGTGAGTGGGAAGGAGAGGGGAGAAGAGCGGGAAGGGGAGGTGGGCCGCCGGTGTTCTCACTGACCGAACGAAACGCAACAATGTAAGCACTGTTACCTCACGTCGGTTTTCTGTGAGAGGGTGGTACTACCCCGGACGAGCCGACCCATTCATGCTGAAACCAGTAATAGCTTTAGCGTGGCTCTAACACCATAGAGCTGCGGTCACAGCTACTCTGTTAATAAATGCATCAAAAGTCGGTATTTTTAATTTGCTCCCTAAGCTTTGTTGTTTAAATAGCCTTTATTTTTCTTCACTGCGAATTGACAATTATACAATTAACTTGTCTCGATCAAATAATCTTGTAATTGTTTAATTGTCAGAGCGAGAAATGGCCGTTGTCTGAAACCGACGAAATGCATTTGTGGATCGTGGGAACGAGATTACGTAATTTATTACGGTCAGTTCTTATAAAATTTAATATCAATATTAATATTCTGTCAGATAATTTGTTAAAATATTATAAAAAAAGTATAACAAACTATAATTTCTCAATAATAAACGAGAGTTGGAGTTCTTGGCGAGATATTGGAATGTCATGTACTTAGTGGGTTTTATATTTTTTGATAATCTTATGTTATTTGTCTCTATATTTTGTAATATTGGTGGAGTTTTACGTAACATAGTTTGGTTATTGTACACAATTGAAGTGTGTGGGAAATAATACCTCAGAGCATGGATTCTGACTTGTCACAAAAATTCCGTGGAAAGTTTTAACAAGAGGGCCACCATCTTTTAAGAACATTGTCTTTAAATGATCGCAGGAAAATAACCTGACCTACTAGAAGATTGGTTGCTTAAAAAATAGAGTAAGGGAATTCAAAAAATTACAAGTGTTTTGGGGTGTCGTGGGGTATCGAATAACATTAAGACTTGAGACACTCAAGCCAATCTCACCTGCACGTGGTGCACCCTGCTGAATAACGAACGAGGCAATGGCGAAAGCAGGGTATTACAGCCTGACTGGATCCGCAACCACCATGTATATGGTGAAAAAGCCCGTCATAGTGATTCGTTTCTGCGGGTCGCGTTTCGGAATCAGCCTGTGCATATCCAGCTTTTTGCAGGCCGACGTGACAACTGGGACCGGTGATGGATAGTGTGTCACTCGGTGGTCGCCATTGTTTTTGGATTGTACTGTGCTTACCATCAGGCACAGTGCAGTCATTTTGCCGTGCTACAATAAAAAAAGAAAAAGTGTTATAAATGTAGGTGATTTTTCATTGTTTTTATGCAATTGGCTTTATATTTCTTACAGACGGAGCTGTATTATATTGTAGGTAATTTAAAAAATAAAAGAATCCGATAATGGCACAGTGGTTTATGTCCTTGTACTTCGTGTCGATTGACGTAGGTTCAAATGTTTGCGAATGAGCTCAAGCTTTCATTGATGGGAAACATTGTGATGAAACAACATTTATAGCATAGCATATTATATAACCATATAGCATTTATAGCATAGCATATTATAGCATAACATTTTCTTAGCTTTTCTGGCTAGCTACCACTCTCGAGTTGAAAATGTGTCAACAAACACCAATAGGTGTGATCCGACACCGCATTGTAATTAATCTCGGATTAGTTTAAGCTCAATTGCTAAATCTATTGATATCTATAAAGAAAACAGTATATAGTCGGACGATGTCCCGCCTTGATAATAAAATATATATATATACCTAAACCTTCCTCCTGAATCACTTTATCTATTGGTGTAAACCGCATGAAAATCCGTTTAATTGTTCTTGAGTTTATCGCGGACAGACAGACAGACAGACGTGGCAGTGGGTTTTGTTTTATAAGATACATATATTGATAATACGTCGTCAATAAAATTGAAAGCGGGTGAAAGTTTTGAAAGACAAAGAAGTGATTGCTCATCTGACAAACAATTAAGAACTAAACCCGACTGACTTAATTAGTCGGCTGATATTCAATTACTGACTACTTTGAATCAATTATGCGACATTAGATGTAATTTTAAATGAATGACCTATAAACTACAAAGTAAATCAAGAGAAACATAGTTGATTGATATATTTGAAAAAAATAAAATATGATTAGAAATAATTGTCGTTAACACGTTCAGAATCGAATGAAAAACGTGACTGGATCTCAGAGATCATTAAAACACGAGAAAATATATATTACCAATAATGTTATCTTACTACGATTCAAGCGCGGATTTACTGAAAATTTACCAAATAAAATCTTCTGTAAGTTTCGACTACTGAAGTTTTTATTTATTGAATAGCTGTGCCCGCGACTCCGTCCGCGTGTTTTTTTTATGTCATTGGTAGTAATCGTACATGTGGGTCACCTGATGTTAAGTGATCACCCCCGTCCATGGACACTAACAACTCCAGAGGAGTTGCAAGTGCGTTGCCACCATTTGGGGGAAGGGTTAGGGGAGGGAGAGGGAGAGGAGAGAGGAGAGGGGAAGGGAGGTGGGCCTCCGGCGCTCTCACTGACCGAACGAAACGCAACAATGCAAGCACTGTTACTTCACGTCGGTTTTCTATGAGAGGGTGGTACTACCCCGGGCGAGCCGACCCATTCATGCTGAAACCAGTAATACTTTCAGCGTGGCTCTACCACCATTACCTTATTTAATTACTTATTGTAAAAAAACAATGACTAAGAAAATCATCTGAATGTATCAAGTCCATTTAATTCTCTACTTTTTTTCGTGCTTAAGTCGCAATTACAATAGCTTTTGATAGAGTGAACCGATTTTAATGAACAATACTAAACGTTACTCCAGGATAAGCTTTATGATTTTCTTATAGGCTTCATCGTGAATGCAGTTCTTTAGCAGTGATGCGTGTTCATAGAAACACATAGATACCTGCAATAATCTTTTTCACAAAAATCTAAGACGTACAGACACTTTATATTTACATCTTATTATACATATGAATAGATTTAATCGTATGATTAATAGAATATCCATCTGTTTTTTTATCTTGTTTTTTATTGTAGGACGGCAAAATGACTGCATTATGCCTGATGGTAAGCACAGTACAGTCCAAAAACAATGGCGACCACCAAGTGATACACTATCCATCGCCGTCGCCGCTGTCATGCCGGCCTGTGAAAAGTTGGGTATGCACAGGCTGATCCCGAAACGCGACCCGCAGAAGCGAATCACTATGACGGGCTTTTTCGCCATATACATGGTGGTTGCGACCCAGTCAGGCTGTAAAACCCTACCACCCCGCTTTCGCCATTGCCTCGTCCTTTATTCAGCAGGGTGCACCACGTGCAGGTGAGGTTGGCTTGGGTGTCTCAAGTCTTATGATGTTATTCGACACCCCTTACACCCCATCGATTCGATTGATCGATTACTCTATTTCTCGCTGCGAGGTACTATTTGTGTTTGTGTGTGTGTGTGTTTGTATTCTAAAAATTTGTTCCTCTTTAGCAGCAGCCGGCGAGCACGTGCAGGGAAATGAGAGGTACACTTCCTGCGGAGTACTGAAGTACAAACATCTCTTTATATAATATCATAGGAGAATGATTAGCGAAACCCATCAACCGGTAAAAATGAATCGTTAGCCCTTTGTTAGTTCATTTCATCGAAGGAATTTTAGATGGCCTGAAAGTAGTAAAAGACTAATTCGCTATCGCATTTATAGAATGACTAGTTGTTAATAGCAGCAGTGTGGATTTGTTCTATACCAGCTCGGGGACAGTAGATATCTTACTGTACGTGCGATAATCTGTGCCCATTTCTGTATCCCTGAGAATGTGTATCCAAAATTCATGGTGATCGGTTGAGTAGTTAGGTGTGAAAGCGCAACAAACAAACTCACACTCGTATTTATAGCAATAGTTACGATTCGCAAAAACTTTTTAATTAAAATGTTATTGAGTATTAAAAAAAAGGATTATTTGATTGAGGTATCGACTAATGAAGATTGAGAATACAATGTTTATAAACGCTTACTGAACTAAATTAATTAGTTACATTATAAATTAAAGAGTTCACTAAAAACCAACAAGCGAACTAGTCAACCTGATAGGCAGATGATGTTTTGTTATAAATCCTTATTGTATCATAAATATAAAGAAAATCAGCTGTGTTGGAAGATGAAATTTTGGGTCTATATTGTTATAGTTAAATACTTTTTATATGAAGTATAAACAATATTAAAAAGCATAATCGGAAAATGAAGAAAGATTTCTACAACATCGTCCTCTACCTGGTCCGTAGGTATGAGCGATTGGTAGCCGGACCTGAGGGGATGGGCCGGGGGGCCCCTGTCCTCATTGCACAGGTCCGACGGACGAGGGGAGGCAGCTGGTGTGTACCCAGTCTGTCCCTCTATAGGTAGGAGCCGGGCGGTCACCTTCCGCCGGGCGGACCGTTGGGGCGGCTCTACAAGTTCGATTAGCATTGTACGATCCCTTGCCGCCCCAACAATTACGGCTAGTCGGTACACCGTGGGGTTTTAGTTCGTGCGAATCGGACATAAAGGGAGGGTGGCGTATCCATAAGGTATTCCCCACGATCATAAAAAAAGGTATGAACGATTTAGGTGAAAATTTGAAAATACTTGTTAGACAAATTTGACATACACGCGTATCCCACAGTTTTATGACCATGACAAATTGAAATTATTAGATAAATAATGTATGTGATATTTTTAACAAGCTACCTTTTTTTTTTTGTGTACAATATATCAATGTTTTCAGACTTTCTAGATAATAACTCGAATATAGAACTTATAAATCCCATAAAAGGATAATAATCCGACAGATAATACAAAAACTTGAATTACAGTTAACAGTTGCATTACAAAACACATGGTAGGGGAAGTGCTAAGTAACTTCTGAGTTTTTATTAGAATTTTTTGAATTGACAAAGAATAACCAAGCGCCATACGTGTACAAATCGTGTTGCGACAGTAACAGTTTTGTTTAAACGATTTTCAACCTTAACGCACTGATAGAAAGCTGAATGCGAATAATTTAGATGGTAAAAATAACTTTTCGTTTTTCAAGTAATGTCCAATTAGCGCAAAAGACTAGACTTATCTTCAATGAACGGAGATTCTGTTAGGTTGTTTTTTTATTCATTTTGAACATGTCATGTGGTGTAATGAATGAAGTCAAGTAGAACGCGAGTACTTTGAGATTTGTGAGTCAATAAAAGTATTTATCTAGACTTATAAATGGAAAAGATTTGTTTTTAAAAATTCTTTCTTCTATAGAAAACTGCATTATTATCTGGTCATCCCATGTTTTAGACTCAGTAAGACTAGTATCAGGTTTTTAGGTAATAGCGTTAGGTTTTACAACAACGTTCTAAAGCACAATACCGATTTGCCGGACTCTGAATTTACGCGCCATGTCAAACGGATTTTGGTGTCAAAAAATTAGGGTAGTTCAATATGTGAATAGTAGTGATATCTGGAATTAACATCTCTGTTTGTGCATCCTTAAAAAACAATTGCTACGTTAATGTATTTTAAATATATGTATGTTAAAAAGATAAACCCGATCGAATTTCTTGCCGGTTCTTCTCGACGACTGGGTTGTTTGTCCGAACCGGTGGTAGTTTAGACGTTCATAAGCGCCTTCTTAGGACCTAAATTGAATGAAGTATTTTTGATTTGATCTTATTTGAAAGCGAGAATCATGGGCTGAATTTTATTTTCGAAATGTTTATTGCCGTGATTTGATGCTGGTGCAGAAGTTAGTATACATTAGAGATATATGAATTCCAATAACGTTTGACGGATCGTCATAAAATTTGACACGCCTTTTTTGTCCTTATTAATCTTTATAATCTATAGATATAAGAAGATATATTTCTACTTGTACGTACATAACACGCCGAAGAGGATAGATTTGGATCCATTTTTTTTGTTTTACTTATAAGACATTTTGCTGTATCTAAAAAAATATCGCGATATCGTCATTTCCTATAAATTTATTAAAGTTTTAAAAAACAGCTACTTTATAAGTATTCAATAAGACTAAAGAAATTTTGTATATTCTTGCTTTTATCGTTTTTTCTTCTATAGATAAATTTTATTGTTGACATAATAACCAACTCGGACTAAGTCTCTGGTATCAGCTGGTCATAACTAATAAGTATGATAACAGAGAATGCAAGTTTATTTGTTTGTTACTCTTTCGCGTCTTAATTTTTCAACCGATAATCATGAAATTTTGGACACACGTTGTCAGGAGTACAAAATGGAGTGCACCTGTGTCATGGATACGGCCGTCTGTTGTACGTGAATATGACACGTAAGGGCGATATTTTCTATATCAATATATTAATACGTGAAGCCTAAACTTTGTATCCCTTTTTGAGAGAAATGCGCGAACGGATGAACGTGAAATTTGGCATAGTTAAAGTTTATATGGAGGAGAAGTGCAGAAAGCTATTTATTTTATATAAAATGCATTAGAAGTACATTAAATTAATTAAAATTTGCATTACTCGCACTACTGCTTCTATTTTACATAACATATACACAAATGTAAATAAAAAAGACATTTTGACATCTGTCAATAAAGTACTTCAAAAAAAGTTGTGAAGGAGGTTGCTATGCTCGACTGTATGTATTATTTTACTCTTACGTTCCAATTACCCTTTTTCATTCTACATTCTACAATGATATTATAACATAATACCCTTTGACAAAAGAACCCTAATAAAATTCAAAGTTTAAAAAATCAATGAATTATGGTCGAATTTATATTTTTTTTTTCTCGAACTGACTACGCTATTGACCCTGCACGGTCTTCACAGCTTCACCGGACTATCCTACTATGGTCGAATGTCGACCTCTGGGCGCCCACTAGTAAATTATTATTATTTATGTATGTCATAATCACAAGAAGTACCCCGGGTTTCCATGTTTTGTCTATGTACAGGCACCGTCGTTGATCCGTTCGGCCGCATTTACTTTTTTACGTTGCCGGCACTGCCTGACTCGGTCATATGATGTTTTATTGGTACCATTCGATTGGTTTTGAAATGCTCTTTCCAACCTTATACGATTTCTTTATTTGGATTTGACTTTTCGACGCGTATAGGCCGACATTACATGTTTTTTGATATTTTAACACCTTATTATATCTACAGTCACGATTTTACACTAATGTTTTATTTTATATAATCGATAGTCTTTGATAAGACCTGACGATTGAAACCTGAACAAACGTCGTAGCTTCACCCATTCGAAAGTTATAGTAAATGGAAATCTCAAAACGCAGCAGAATTATCTCAAAATGACGGCGTTTTCCCCATCGCCGCATGCTATATGTTACAGTCCTGACTTAGCGTAATTAATTTTTTGATCCTTTAGCTATCCAGTGGTACAATTTTGGATCTAAAACAATTTTGGATGTAGAGAATAGTTTCAAAACTACATTGCCAAATTGTATCCCCCGATGTTGTTATCATTCGATTTTTTGGATATACCCCCGTATGGTAGCAAATTTAAAGACGTATTCATGTCAAACAATAAGTAAATAAATTTATACAGTTTCCGAGGGAAAGATCAAATCGACATTGTTACAAGCGAAGCCACGAGCAAAACGAGTGTGTTTATAAGTCTCTACTTACTGTATATCTCGTTTATGCAAATCTAACACATTCGCATAATTATAATTTTGGTAATTATGCTCGTCCATGGTTTGGATATACAAACAACTATTTCCCAACTTCTTTATCGATAAGATGAAAAGTTGACATTAGCGACTAAACAAAATATGTAATAGAAAAAATCACTTGTCAAACTGAAGAGGAATTGTTACTGAACTGTTATCTTCGTCTATCTAAATACAGAATTCATAAATATTAATCTTTTTATACTTAAAATTGCATTAAACTTCAACTCCATTTATAAAGTGATGAGGTAAAAAATTACTTATGTCAAGAACTTTATGTCGATTTGTTACGAGTTGTTTTCGTCCTTTAAAAGGCAATATTCAAACCTAAGAGCTGTGTTCATTGTAGGGTTACCATGCGTTAGGATGTTCGCTATTTAAGAATTTTACCTTTTCAATTATAACATGCATTCAGTTCACCTGACGTAAGATGACCTCTACAGTTTATAGTTATCTATAACCTTTTTTAAGTCTGAGACTGGTGAGACTTAATTGATATGACTCGTGTGTTAATAAGTGTCGTTAATTACATTTTTATGGCTGGACACAACAACGCAAGTTCTGCTATTTATTTATGTATTATAGCGCAATATTCCTGTTAGAGTAGGTAAAAAGTTTTTTTTTTAAATTATACTTGTCTTTGTTCGTTCAGTTACCGCCTAAGTTGTACCTTCTTCCTCTTGTTGCTGTAATTTGCTCCTTATCACAGCTATCTTTGTTTCTTATGGTACCGTGAAAGTTGTACCATCTGGTAATAGTTGTGACTCGCTATTTTCACAGCAGTGGAGTAATTTCCCGACAGTGGGTGGGGGCGCCTACTGTCACTTATGGGAGCCCGTGAACCGAAGCATGGGCCACAGCCGCTGCTTCTAGAGAGGAAGTACAAGGGTGCTAGGCACTGGACGTAGGTCGACTCGCTGACCATCTGTGGGTGACCCGAGCGCGTGACCAGGACGCGGAGAATGCTCGCGCAATCCAAACCCTGGATCATACTTTCGCGCCATGCGGCCGGTGGGGTTTTAGCCGGTAAGAATCGCGGCATAACCCTTCACAACACCTGAAGTCCCTAACGACAGCTGGAGGTCTATCCTATGCAGGATTTTCCACATCTAAAACAAAAAATGGTAGAAAGATTTAAGCACCCCTCAACAATACTCAACCAATTTTACTAGCCTCAGAGAAGGCAGAATAGTTTTAGCACCACTCAACAAAGTTCAACAAATTTAACTAGCCTTACACATTTGCTTTTGTTTCTTCAAATTTATTCATTCATTCAGTCCGAATGCTTTTTACTTTTTTTACCGCTTGTACCCTATTTTTATCTAAATAAGTCAATTTTCTACTTAAAGTTTTATACTTCCACGGTAACTCTCACTTGAGATTTACTATTACCGAGGTGCCATCAAAAGTGCTTATAAGATTATCAGTTTCGATAGTTGAATGATTTCCGCGACAACAAATTTACAATCTGTCATTGTTTAGCTGTAATTCATTTTGCGAAAATTGTATTATAAATATATACTATTTAGAAAATCACCTCTAGCACGCAATTTCGAACTGAATCCAGTAGTTTAGTTCGTTTCATATCCGATATACACGTATGAGTTTGTGAATCATGCAATCTTACGATTATGATTCACAAACGAATATTTGTAGGAATAGCTTAGAATAGTCTAGCTAGGTCAGATCTGGGATTTCGGTAACAGTCCAAGCCGAGGTGTGCGTGCACCCTTGTCCTAGTTACCTGAATAATCGGCTGAGTGCCTTAAGCGCTCACCTTAGTAGTCCGGTGAAGCTGAGACCTTGCCACCTCAATAACATAGTCAGTTTGAAACTTAATTGTGCATTTCATTGTGCTTACTTTGAGGGAAAGTCGGATTGAAGATCTAATAATAGAGTATTTTGAAGCTGGCACTGAAACTATTACCGGTTTCAGCATCAATGGGTTGGTTCATCCGGGGTAGTACCACCCTCTCACAGAAAACCGACGTGAAGTAACAGTGCTCGCATTGTTGCGTTTCGCTCGGTCAAGGAAAGCGCCGGATAAACTTACCTCCCCTCTTCCCTTCCTGTCCTCCAAACACAGGCTGGCAACGCACTTGCGACTCCCCTGGTGTTACTAGTGTCTATGGACGGCGGTGATCACTTAACATTAGGTGAACCGCCTGTCCGTTTGCCTTCTATGATATAAAACAAAAGAAGTTTTTATTCTACTTCTAGTCAAAACGTATAAATCAAAGTTCAAAATCACGCAACCGGTGCATAACCTGCTAATCTGTAAAATATCGTGATAGAATAAATACAGAAGACTGTCAAGTCTCTCAAACTATACTGTAAAAAAATGTCATAGGAACCTTGCTTTTTGAAGTAATACTCCCGGCTTTCAAATTCTGATCTGCAACCTTTTTGTTTGACGACAAATGCTGGGACAACATTGTGTCGGGAAAAGTGGTGAAAACATTGGTTATCCTCCGATCACTAAAGTTAAGCAACGTCGGGTGCGTTTAGTATTTGTATGGATAACCGAGCAAAAACACCGGGTGACGTTTACTTTTTGTTGTATTTTTTCAATTAAAATGTTTTCCTGTAATACAAAAGTTTTACTACTGTGCGTCTCTTTTTTTTTATTGTAGCACGGCAAAGTGACTGCACTTTGCCTGATGGTAAGCACAGTACAGTCCAAAAACAACGGCGACCACCGAGTGACACACTATCCATCGCCGGTCGCCGCTGTCATGCCGGCCTGCGAATAGCTGGATATGCACAGGCTGATCCCGAAACGCGACCCGCAGAAGCGAATCACTATGACGGGCTTTTTCGCCATATACTTGGTGGTTGCGACCCAGTCAGGCTGTAAGACCCTACCACCCTGCTTTCACCATTACCTCGTTCGTTATTCAGCAGGGTGCACCACGTGCAGGTGTGGTTGGCTTGGGTGTCTCAAGTCTTATGATGTTAATTGACACCCCTTACACCCCAAAACACCTCTACGAACGCATCCTAATTTTTATTTTATTTATCAATCAAATAACAATGGGGTTATTTGTTAATAAAAATAGTATATAATCCATACTTTAGAATGGTAACCCTATTCAAATAAAAGTCATAGAAACTCGAGTGACTAACGATTGATATTGCGACCTTGTTTATACACTGAACTTAGAGATCACCTGCGACTTTACCTATCATAGTGTTTCTATATGCTTTATTATAGTATTTTGTATATATAAAACTTGTTTAATGACGCAATAACACATTAATTATTGTATCAAATAACATTTGTTACGTGTTCTCATGACCTAGTTATTGGTTTATTCTATATCACTAGATTTCCAGGTATGTCTTCTCTAAACTGTTTGATTTGGTGCTTAATTGTACTTTCGAAAATCATAATCAGGCTATTAAATCAAGTTATACTTTATCTTCTTTTTTTTAATGTCAAAAGCAGGCAAACGATGGGTCACCTGATGTTAAGTGATCACCACCGTCCATAGACACTAGCAACACCAGGAGAGTAGCAAATGCGTTGCCAGTGAAAGGAGAAAGGGGAAGGGAAAGGGGGAAGGAGGTGGGCCTCCGGCGCTCTCACTGACCGAACGAAACGCAACAATACAAGCACTGTTACTTCACGTCGGTGTTCTGTGAGAGGGTGGTACTGACCCGGACGAGCCGACCCATTCATGCTGAAACTAATAATAGCTACAGCGTGGTTCTACCACCTTCTGAACATATTACACCTTCTTCTATATATATAATAACAATGTACATCTAACGAGTCTCTACTTTTTAGATTTTTGTGAACAAAATTGTTGCAAGTGTCTAGGAATATATTTCAATCATTTTTTAGAAATGTCTGTCTGTCTGTCGAATTATTTGAACACGTGTCATTGTTAAAGTTCACGATAAACTATATCCTAGAGTAACATTTAGTCTTGGTTTCATTAAAATCGGTTCACTCTATCAAAAGTTTTTGTAATTTTAATGAGGACGCGACTTAAGTACGAGAGAAAAGTAGATAAGTAAACGGACTTAATTTTTTGATTGATTTTGATTGAATTGATTGATTGAATTGAAATTTTGATTGACATTCAGATGTTTTATTAATCACTGTTTTTTTACATAAAGTTCCACACAGACGAAGTCGCAGGTACAGCTATGTTTTAATACACCATTAAAGGAACTATGTTCTTTTTCCTTTCCTTTTCCTTTCTATTTCTTATACTGAAATCGTGAAAAACAAACAAATGTATTTTTTTTTATTGTAGCACTGCAAAATGACTGCACTTTGCCTAATGGTATGCACAGTACAATCCAAAAACAATGGCGACCACCGAGAGAATCTATCCATCGACGGTCGCCGCTGTCATGCCTGCCTGCGAAAACCTGGATATGCACCGGCTGATCCCGTAACGCGACCCGAAGAAGCGAATCACTATGACGCCATATATATGGTGGTTGCGACCCAGTCGGGATGAAAAACCCTACCACCCTAACACCATATATTCACTTTTATAACGTTGGTTAAAATTGGGAATATAAAAGGTTAGTATTTTTTCTTAATTCCTTCATTAGTATTCAAAGTACTTAATAGTTATTCAATTGACATATAACCTAAAAATAAAGAACAATAGTTGGAAACACTGTAACAAACATTTATTAAAACTTCGGAGTCAATTTTCTCAGAACAGCCATCTTCGTAGTTTGACACGATAACGCGAAATTTATGTTCAATTATAGTAAATCTTCAGCCCACAAGCTAATTCATGATTCAACGAGTGAAACTAGCTCTCCAGTTCGTAAATACAAAGGATTTATTATAAGTGTTATGCCGATGATGTAATCCTGGTATACGCCTTTCCGGTAATAAAGTGTCTAGATTTTTGTCTTTAACCTTTTAATGGACCTTGTTATGTTGGTCTTATTTATGCTATTTTAATTAGTCCGTTCTAAGTAAGAACACAGTGTGCATTACCTGACATTTGATTTTGTTTGCTTGGAGATAACGCTATTCGAAACTGATGTGGAAAAAATACAATTTACAAGTTCCTTATCGCGCGTTACACGCTTTGAGCGTATGGGAGTGAGACCGAAAAAAGGGCAATAAGACTTTTCTCGACACTTCTTGATATGACTATTCTTTGTGTCACAGGCTAGCCGTGTATAAACTTCTCGTATATACATCGCCGTACACAACTCTACCGCGCGCCGAAAGACTCGACGGCTCTCTTTTATATTTATATAGAAATCTGGCTGTGCCCGCGTCTCCGTCTGCGTGAAACCTAATGTAAAAAATAAAGGTTAATATAATCATCTCGTATTTTCGTCGCATCGTCATTATAATTACAATAACTTTTGATAGAGTGAACCGATTTTAATGAAACAAAGACTAAACGATACTAGAAGATATGCTTTATGATTTTCATTTTCATTTTAATCACGAATGCAATACGTTAGCTATGATTCTTGTTTAAACAAACAGACAGACAGACATTTCTACAATTGACTGAAACGTATTTTATTACTTATTCCTAGACACCTGCAACATTTTTTTTACAAATATCTATAAAGTACAGAAAGAAGTAAGTTTTGGGGTGTAAGGGGTGTCGAATAACATCTAACACTTGAGACACTCAAGCCAACCTCACCTGCACGTGGTGCACCCTGTTGAATAACGAACGAGGCAATGGCGAAAGCGGGGTGGTAGGGTTTTACAACCCGACTGGGTCGCAACCATCATGTATATGGCGAAAAAGCCCGTCATAGTGATTCGCTTCTGCGGGTCGCGTTTCGGGATCAGCCTGTGCATATCCAGCATTTCGCAGGCCGGCATGACAGTGGCGACCGGCGATGGATAGTGTGTCACTCGGTGGTCGCCATTGTTTTTGGATTGTACTGTGCTTACCATCAGGCACAGTGCAGTCATTTTGCCGTGCTACTATAAAAAAAAAAAAAAAACGTTTGATTTATATTCTTAATATATGTCTATTTCTAAAATTAAAAAAGTTTTATTAATAAGATCCATACAGTTCTTAAATTTTAATTAATATAAATTTAAATATCCCAGATCATTCAGTGTTTATTTTATCATTATTTATTTTATACATAATAATAATACTACAACTTGATATTATATAATGTAAATTATAACGACTGTATAGCAAATGTCTACCAAAAAGCGAATGATACTTCGTTCCGACCAGAGGTCCATAGAGCCCTCACGCCTTTTATTTTGAATTTATTATACGGTCAATTTATAATGGATAGAACAATGAATTTAAATAGCGCGTGCGTCTCATCGTTTATCAAAATGTCCGCGGCCGTAAACCTCGCCATATTTAGATGAGACCGGCTACTGTAGTCCGTGCCTCGTCACGTCAATGATTGAGTCACGCGAATTCTAGTTTTGCTTTCAATTTTATTTGTTTATTGTTATTCACATTGTCACACCCTGTATACGAATTCGTTTATGACAAGGGATGATTCAATGACCGTGGGAACCAAAAATTGGGATTTAAAAATAATATGTCTTGAACTTTGTCGGATCGTTCAAGTAATGACGTCAGCCTTCCAGAGTTTTCCACCCTCCTTTAGTTAAAGTTATATAAGTACACACGACGTATTTAGGTGGACTCAAACAGCTCATAAAAATGACCGCGACAGGAAAATGAAGACAGCCTCTCTGGACGAAGCGCTGATAATCCAAGCCGAGTTCAAGGACAGAACGCAGGACGCAATGCGCGACTTCCTGCAAGCATAAGCCCGGCTATAACACACTACATGAAATCGATAACACACTGCTGAAATCGACTGAGAGATGACCACGGTGTAGCGTCATGCTTATGACGCACCCACAACACTAGGCGCCCCCGCTCACACGGGGAGAGAGAGAAGCCACCGCCAGAGGGGTATCCCTGATGCGGTCCCCCCGCGCACACCTTCGGGGCGTGCGAGAAGAGTCCTAAGAGTCAAGTGGACTCAAGCCTGATGAGCCTATAAAGTTAAAGGGCCATCAGTCCAATAGCGGACAGTCAAGTCAGTTAACGTATCAATATTTTTAGTGTGTTGTGTAGTAAAACTCACACTATTGAATAAAAGCACAAATTCAATGGTCATGATAATTGTAATCATAATTAGACTTGTATGATATGTAAAGCACAGGCATGTGAAATTTTACGAATTAATAGAACAATTGTGTCGTTACATTTAAAATTGAGCTAAATCCTATTTTTAACCGACTTCAAAAAAAGGAGGAGGTTATCAATTCGTCTGTTTTTTTTTTTTATGTTTATTACCTCATAACTTTGGACTGGGTGAACCGATTTTGATTATTCATTTTTTATTTGAAAGCTGGTGCCTCCCATGTGGTCCCATTTCAATTTGGTCCAGTTCCGATAACGGCATCCAGTGCAAAACCGTATAAGTTTTAAATTTGCATTAAGTATGTACACGACAAATAAACGAATAACTCAATATCACGCTAACCGATTTCGATGATTCATTTTTTATTGGAAAGGATGTACTTCAAGGGTAGTTTGATGAGAGTTTGGTTAGGTTCTGATTATGGGATCCGTGACAAAGTAAGTAAACTTTCAAGAAACGAGCCTACTCCTTTCTTAAGGGCCGGCAACGCATCTGTGTTTCCTCTCGTGTCGCAATTGTCCATGGGCGGCCGTGATCACTTACCATCAGGTGACCCGTATGTTCGTTTGCCACCAATATTATAAAAAAAACTCTTCAATTCTTAGGAGCCTATTGTGCTTATGTTCGTTGCTGTGTTGCAACATGACGCAAGCATTGTAATTACATTACTTAAGGTGTATAATGTGTGAAGCGATGGTAGCCGAGTTGGTGGTAGAAACTATCGCGGATTACTGAAAAGGTTGCGTTCGTACCAAACGTTACTTATTGTACAACCAATTGAAACCATATCGCATACCATACCGATAGATACCATACCGCAAAAATGCGCATATTTTAATATACTTAAGGCGGAACGGAGTTCGCGGGCACTGCTAGTAAAATATATTTATGTACACTAAAAATGGAAAAATAAAGTAAATTTTCAAAAAAAAGTATTAACCGACTTCAATATCAATCAAAAACCCATAAGGCACTAAAAAGCGGAAAATAAATAGTTTATCAAATTAACCAAATGAAATGAAACATATGAATATGTGTGCTACCTAGAGATGTATTGGAAGTCGGTGCCAACCAAACCGAAAATCATATCATCTACATAAGTACAAAGTTTAAGTCCACTCTCGCGTCTCTGTAATACAAAAATTTTGGTTGGTACCGACTTCCAGTACATCTCTAGGTAGCACACATATTCATATGTTTTATTTCATTTGGTTAATTTGATAAACTATTTATTTTCCGCTTTTTAGTGCCTTATGGGTTTTTGATTGATATTGAAGTCGGTTAATACTTTTTTTTGAAAATTTACTTTATTAAATAAGATTTCCAGTTTTTATACAACGAAAACGTAGTTAAATTTTTGCCGCCCATATGGTTTACAGTTTTATTATGAACTTCATATGTTATATGTAAAAAATTGAAGATTTTGAAAAATAACGACACAATTGTACAATTGATAGCATGCAAGCCGTTTTATTTTGATGACATTGGAAACGAAGTCGCGGGCAAAAGTAAGCATCCAATAAATGAGGCCAAGCAACGATCAGTAAATAAAAAGAAGTTTCAACTTTTATGTCGAGTTCAAGGTATAGTTATCGAATACAATTGTCCACTATAGAAAAATGTATGTTATTGTATCGTAGTTGGTCCTAGGCCTTTCCCGACCTCACATCTCCTAATACGACAATCAGGTGTATAGACTCCATGAAACGACCAGTATAACTTTATCAATCTCAAAGTATAATTTCAACCTTGCCGCTATTGTAATTGAGTGATTTAAGAGTTTCTCGATAGTCTAGTGAGGTTTGCGTCATCAAACGCATGGATAAGACGTGTGCAAAAGCTCACGATCAATAGCGCGTAGTGTCAAAATGTACTAAGTGCAATTTAGCCTGTTTTTGGCGTCGGGTATCATTGTACAAGTTCTCTTCGTAAATGCCGGGGAGTGGAAACTCCTTACGCATTATTTCCATTTCCAGAAAATGTCGACCTCTCGTCAGAGGCCCTATCTCACGGTCTTAAAAGTAGAAGCGTGGAATTCTCCCTAACAAATCAATGCGAGGCACATCGAAAACAAATACGCATAAAAAATTTATCTGATTTAAATATGTTTATGGTTCTCGATTATTTGTCTTAAATAATTTCTATTCACATTTATTCGGACACGTTTTGCTACTTTTTATTACATTATATAATAGGTATTCCCGCAACTTTGTACACTTGAGATTATTCCGTGACTTGTATAGTAAATACTTGACTCATAATCGTTAATTTGTTTTTTGTTGCATGTTTTATGTCTATTTGTTCCTGTAAGTTACGCTCAAATCATCTATGAAAATCCAGTGAATATTCATCCACTGGTTACGGAGACTAGCATGTTCTAGACAGACAAATTGTTTAAAATTGTTTAAGTAAATATTTTCACAAACACGACGGTACTAAAATTTTTAGAAGTGATACTTCTTTAGAATTGTTGTGATTTGAAACCGGATGCAATGGAAAAAACGACAGGTAAGAGACACAAATACAAAAATGTGTAGGATGAAGCCGGTAAAGAATGAGACAAAAATATACATACTATTTTATATTATCGGTCTCTCCTCTTTGTGCCATGCTTCGTAACATCCCCACTCTCGTCTTTTAAGCATAGTCACCTGTAACTAGTGAGCCAGAGTGAGAGAGCAAATGTCGATATGTATGTATATTGCACACTGTTTAATTCTTGCTTTGTATTTGAGCATTTAACGTGTGTTAGTATATGTGAAAAGTACATGAGCTAATACTACTGTACACTGTAACATATGTTAAATACAATATAAAATATCTTTTCAAATTAATCAAAATACTTTCATTTTTAAACAAATAAACTTTGTAATTATCCTACCCTTGTTACATATATTCATCTCATTCTTTTGGAAGCCTTCGATAAGGTCTGGCATGGAGAGCTCATCCATAAATTATGTAAATCTCAGGTACCCGATAAGTTAATTCATATTATCCACGATTATCTCACTGATAGGACTTTCCGCTTTAGAGTGGATGGGGAACTATCCCTGCCCCACCCGATACGCTCAGGTGTGCCACAGGGCTCCATACTCGCGCCCTCGCTCTTCAATCTGTTCATCAGTGATCTACCTCGGCCTAAACGGGTCGAAGTAGGTTGCTATGCTGACGATACCGTTATTTACACTTCCAGCTTGCGGTCGGACTTTCTTAGGAAGCGCATCGAAAAGGCCGTTTTCACACTCGGTAAACGGTTTCGTCGATGGCGCATAGAAGTTAATCCTGATAAGAGCGCCGCGATACTCTTCGATCCTTTACGACGTAATAATAACCTCGAGCCCATCAGGCTATACGGAACCGATATACCTTGGGCCGACGAGGTCAAATATCTCGGTGTTACATTAGATAAACATTTAAATTTCGAGTCACATATAGATAGAGTACGAAACAAAGCCACTATGGTCTTGGGTCTCCAGTGACACAAAATCTTACATCACTGCGACAACATTACACATATCACCTCTACACACGTGCACGCATACACGCTTACACATGCAAGTGGAAGGGTTTTATTTTTTCCCTTATCATACTGAAATAGTTTAGAATATTATCCGATACGAAATATATATAAGGGTTGTTGAGGTATGTATGCTTGGTACACATATATATGTCAACAACCCATATATGTATGAATAGTTAGCTTAGCTTAGGTTAGCTTACATAGGTCGCGAATTGCATGTATCAGGCAACAGCCAAAGCCGAGGTGTGCCGCGCACCTTTGAGCTAGTTGACAAAATAAAATCGGCTGAGTGCCTTAAGCGCTCGCCTTAGTAGTCCGGTGAAGCTGTTAAGACCTTGCATGGTCAATAGCGTAGCCAATTAAAAAAAAACTCATTCTTTTGTCGATTTACTGAAGTTTCACTTCTATCGTGTGTGAATAGCACACACAATTTTTTTTATAGTGTAAACACATATGCATTTTGCATTTTATTATAACCTTATTTTATTCGTATGTCCAGGTAAATTAACAGAATTGTACAAGTTTCGAAACTATCAATACAGGTCGTAGTGAACGTTGTGGGCGGAATTTATTATAAATATATGACATCAATCATAGATAACGTCCTCTTTGTCATATATTCGATCAATCACTCAAGAACAATCAAATATTAATAACAAAAGAGTATACCTTAATACAGTAATATATTACTGAATATTCTTAGAGATATAAAGGGGTTGAATCGAGAATGATCCCGCTGGTTTTTTTTTTCGAACTGACTACGCTATTGGTCTGACAGGCTTTACAGCTTCACGGGACTACAATCCGCACTAATATTTCGCTACCGCATTTATGGGCTTGTTTCGTATTAGAGGGTAGGGCGTAATATTTATGTCAGTACAAATAATTTTTAACGGTCGAAAAGGCATTTGCGTCGATATATATTAGTGTTAAGATTGAAATTGTGTATGGCTGGTTGGTATATAACTCGAGGTTGCTTATAACAAGCTGAATAGGTAGTTTGCTCGAATGCGCTAATTAACTCTCTAGAATCAAATCAAGCAGTCAGATTAGAAAATTTACTCTGCATTTTATAGCCAGTGTAATGACCGATTTGTTACAGTTTCATAATAATTTGAAATTTTTAAAAAATAACACATGTGATACTGCATGTCATAACTAGTCTGTATAAAAGAGATATAACAGCTGAGAATTTACTAATGATTTTTTTGGAATATTTAATCGTAAAATTTTCAGTTGGTCTATTTTATCATTCGAATGCCGATATTCCATTAGTTTATGAGCGATCACAAAAATGAGCGCATGACCATATACAAGCCTCTAGTACAGTATAATGGTTCGGCATGACACATAGAGTTATAGTTCTGTTTGAGTTGCGTTCAGTTTTGTGGGCGTGGGAATATTTGATAAATGACTCTTCATATATATACCACTAACAAACGCCTGTGACATATTATTTACAATATAAAACTTGACCTTAATAGAAATAACCAGTAACCTAAAGCTTAAACGTAGAGGTTTCTAACAAAAGATTTTGAGAATTCAGTTATTAGGGTAGGTTCATGTGTTACATAAGTAGAACCTTAGTCATTTTTAACACAACCCCTTAGTTAGCAAAACTCTTACGTTCCTTTCCTAATCGGTTAAGCATAAATAAACTCTGACATAATAGTTATAAAATTACTTAGAAGGTTAATTAATTTCATCTTATTCTTCTTACTCTTGTCCCACCTAAGAAGGGTCGGCACAACATGTTTTCCTTTTCCACTCTCGTCTATCAGGTATCATCTCAATTCACACCTTTTATACTAGTAGACTCTTCTAGTAGACTTTTTTGGGGTGTAAGGCGTGTCGAATAACATCTAAGACTTGAGACATCCAAGCCAACCTTACCTGCACGTGGTGCACCCTGCTGGATAACGAACGAGGCAATGGTGAAAGCGGGGTGGTAGGGTTTTACAGCCTGACTGGGTCGCAACCACCATGTATATGGCGAAAAAGCCCGTCATACTGATTCGCTTCTGCTGGTCGCGTTTCGGGATCAGCCTGTGTATATCCAGCTTTTCGCAGGCCGGCATGACAGCGGCGACCGGCGATGGATAATGTCACTCGGTGGTCGCCGTTGTTTTGATTGTACTGTGCTTACCATCAGGCACAGTGCAGTTATTTTGCCGTGCTACAATAAAAAAAAGACTATTACCGCCATTGTCAAGTGAGTAACGATATTACAAGTTTCTTGATATAATTTCAATGAACTAGCAAGATGGCGGCCATCTTGTTAGAACTTTCCTGGGAGTTTTTATGGCAAGTCAGAATCCATGGTCCGTGGTATTATTTCCGATCCACTTCATTGGGCACAATAACCAAACTATATTACACAATATAGAGCAAAATAATACAAGATTATGGATAAAACATAAAGACCACTTTGTACATTGCATTCCAAGATCCCGCCAAAAAGTCCAAACAGTCAAGAGTTTAATAAAGAAAAACAAAAGTTAAAATATTATTATTGGAGTCGAATCTTGGCATTTATTTATTCTTATAATACTAGAATTTTGAACGGCGATGAGGGCACCAGATCGAAAAGTTCATTTGAACACTTCGTTATAACATGCGGTAAAGCACACATAGAAATCCAATGTCTCTGGGAAATTCTGATGGTTCTAGGCCACATGTCTACGTGAAACATGCGACAATACAACAATTTGGGATCACTTTTATGAGAAAAATGAATATTTTAATAAACATTTACGTCTAGACAACAGTGCCACCATTTTTTATAACGTGGTGAAATCCATTATGGATACACCACCCTCCCGGGGGAGAAGAGTGGGTTATGTCCGACTCGCGCGGACTAAAACCCCACGGCGTACATCTTATAGTCGCTATTGTTGGGACGACACGATATCTCTACAGACTTCATCGTGCAGCCCCAGCGGTTGAAAACCACGCCGCCAGGCACCATCTTATCAGGAGACAGCTGTGTACACACCGGCTTTCTCTTCCGTCCGCCGGACCTGTGCAATGGGAAGATGTATCCTCCGACCCATCTTCCCTAGGTCCGACTAGGGTGGCGAGAGGAAGCGGGCAATCTGCCACCTCCTCCTGCCGGTCCTCTGTTGGCGGAGAGGGCCGCTTAGAGGGAAACAACAGTGCCACCTAACGCATATAATTAGACAACAGTGCCAGTTAGTGCGTCTAATTATACTCGTAAATGAGAGCCCTTCCGATGATAATAAAAAATCAACAAAATCGGTCACAATTTTAGGTAAGTAAGGTAAGGTAGGTTAATTATAGGATAACATAAAGATTGTTATCTTAGTAAGAAACTTTATCGCATTTCTGGCTGATACTTCTCAAGAAGAGATATGTTATGTTTTTTGTTCGAAATTACGAGTTTATTCATCTCTTGAGTAGGAATGTTTATTTGCGCACAATTCAACAAATATCGCGTGGATAGAATATGTTTTTAGTATTTAAATTAATCTACATTTAGATGGCAGTTATCTATTTTAGCAGTTCAAAAGGTATGTTCCTTTTTTAATCCAGTTCAATTATGAAGGATACTACCAACATTACGACGTACCGATTGATCTAATGTAAATTTATAGATATAAATTTATAGGTAGATCATTTTACCGCCAAAATAATTATACATGATACATTAGCCGTTCACAAGATCGTAGTGATTTATCGATGGTGCTACCAATTTTAAAAATACTGGGAACATGAAAATCAAAATAAACTTTAAGGGTAATAATACCATTCTACAATGCCTCTCAGTGATGCCTCTCAGATGAATAAACTCGTAATTGTTTGAAAAAATAGACTGAATAATATATTTTTCCATCATACAACTAGAGCCTCTAACGCTATAGAGAACCTGATTTAACAGATAATTATATAGAAATAGATCCGCACGCGGTTGTTATTCTTAGTTGCTAATATTATTTCTTATAGTAACTATTAATTATATCAAGTTAAAACAAATGATACTCAAATATGTACATATATCTTTTTCAGGGGGATTGTTTGAACAGTATAGAACGTAATGCACAGCACAATCTTATGTGTCAAAAAACACAATCTTAGATTTGCCAATTTTATAATGAGACCGATCAAGCGATGTTGAAGTTAATTTCGTGTATGTATACAAACATTCATTGATATATATGGATCAATAAATTATTTATACGAGTCAGTGTAGAGAATCGCGACGTATAAGCGTGAGGGCACGTCAAGTTGGCGTTATGTAGGTGAGGGTTAGCGCATTTTTCTCACAGTAGATGTGAACGCGCCCCGCCAGGCGTTACCAGCTACCTGCCGCGCGGCGACAACTCCCCAGAACACACGCTGATTGCTACTGAAGATTGTACATTCAATAAACTAATGGTTTATGGAACACTTGATGTTTATTACATCCTCGTTATTCCACTCCTAGTGAGTTATTACACACATTGAGAAGCCTAAACACATATACAGATTTTTTTATTGTAATGTTTTTAAATAACCTAATATTATACCTAGTTTATTTAATTATCATTAAATGAACATGTGGAAACCCACTGAAGGGCTGTAGACCTCTTTCCGAAGAATAAATAGTATGGACATAATCACCACGCTATACCACAACGTATTGACTATTTCAAACTTTTATATTTTTCCAAATGCTTTGGTACTATAAGAACATTTCTCAATTTATTGTTCCCTCACGACGTTTTTTGATGTGAAACATCTATGGGCGAGCTAAATGCAAGAGAGATTGCGCACAGTCGCTTGCGCATGGCGTCGCGTCGCCACGTCTCGCCACGCCAACAATAAGATTTAGCTCGCCCATAGATGTTTCACATCAAAAAACGTCGTGAGGGAACAATAAATTGAGAAATGTTCTTGCTGCATAATCGGATATAGTATGGGAACCGGGCGATCCGTTGTCGCGGGTGTAAGGAGGGGCCCGGGGTAATGCGGGGTAACCCCTAATGTTTCTATAGTGATGCGCATTACAAACTTGTACGGATACTGTATCGATATGTTACTTATGATAAAAAAAGTTCGATAAAAATGTATTCAATTTATTTATTGTAACAATAGCATCTTAATCACTAAAATACAATAAAAATATATTTAATTAAATATTATAATACAAAATTTTGTAACCCTTAAATAAAATAAGATTATTATAAACTCGACTCTTCGAATTTACTTTATCTTTACTACTTTTACAAATGTAATAGAGTGTGATGTTTAAATATATTTTAACTAGCTGTACCCGCTACTTCGTCCGCGTGGAATGGTATCTTTGGATAGCAGTGTTTTACTGCCAAGAGCTTATTAAATTATTTAAGTATATAAGTACATAAGGTATAT
>MU158882.1:570063-593501 GCA_015888305.1 Antheraea pernyi | reverse complement strand
AACAAAACAGTCCAAGTTTTTTGTAACCGCATTTAGCACTAAGTACATACCTTTTTCCCAAACAAGCTAATTCCACTTGTTTTTTATTTTGAGTATTTTTAACAGTTCAGTAGTTTTGACGTTAAAGCATCACAGACACACAGGGCTACTTTTGCATTTATAATACTAGTAAGGACTAAAATATAATAAAAGTATATTTAATTAAATTTTATAATAGAAAATTAGCGCTTCAGACGCCTTTGCTGGCATTGTAAGCGTTTTATGTATAATAGACGTTGATGTGAAATACCTTCCAAGTATTCTATACGTGACCTGAGTTTTTTTTTACGAGGGGTATCAATAGTTTTATCTGGTACAAAACTAGCTGTATCTTCTATGTCCATCAATTATTCTTGTACATGTTGGTCAATCTAAAACACAGAACGCATAATTTATTTTATTTAGAATAGTTCTATCTTACGTTAAACCATAAACAAACAATTAAAATTGACAAATAATAAATAATAATGCCTTACGTCAAGCTTTAAAGATGGAACTGCATTTGGAAATAAGTATCGCCTTTTCTTGCTCGAATCAAAACAAGTTTCCTCAAAATGTTCTGAACATATTGTAGTCCGAGGGCCAGGAAACCGACCATCTTTGCGAACTACATTAATCCATTTTTGTATCATCTTCTGATCCTTAGGGAAGCTGTAACATTACGAAATTTGTCACTGAACATATCTCTAAAAATATATAAATAAATATTATACAATTTAAATGACAAATAAAAAATATCACAACAGTTATCAAAAGTGTAGGTTAATAATAGAATTAATATTGCTTATAAAATAAAAAAACAATTTATAGATACTCGATACAATCCGAATAGGCACAACACTACAGCGTCTTAGACATATGGCGCGCTGCCATGACAGTTTGGTTTAGTTTAATATTTTATTTCACAAAGAAACTTAATTTATTCAATACTTACACATGAAAAGAGATACACTAGATTTTAGGTTTTTCTTTCTGTAATGATTTTTACATTTTTTTACTGCACAATTAGACATATTTACTGCGTATAATAATATTTTAGCAGAGACGTTCATTGTCGGAGCTACGCGAACAGACTGATCGTGCTTACGGGAGTCGGGAAGGACATACATGAAAAATTCATGTATGAGTGGTAAGGCAGGCACGACGCTTATGCGACTTCTATTGTAAGTGTAAGCGGTTTCATAATTCTATGATACAATGTTCTTTACAACCTTACACATGTGTTTCACATCTGCCAGGCGTCCCGTGACGACTCAATTTTTCTGTTGTATGTGAATTCCAAAAATTTGCTGGTAAATGCCGGGATTCGAACTTATGGGTACTGACATACCACGCACCCGTGAAAGTCAGCCACCTGACTACTACTACGGCTACTGACGGCTACTACACTTTATAATCTATTTATTTCACAGCAATAAACAATTTTTTTTCTTGATTCCAAAAACATCAACCAGTACGGGAAGCAGCTAGTCTGAATAAAAAAACAATCGAATAAACCAGCTCTGACTCATCTACATAATGCTGTATAAAGAATTGTTTAACTGCGTAATTGCGTTTGAGGTGTAAATAGTTATATAATAAAATGAGTATAAAGAAATCTTAAGAAGTTGGGCTATAGACGTTATAACGTCGCGCTGTAAATTTTTTAATACAAATGGCTAATAAAAATTGAGTATTACAGAAAATACAAGAAAGGGTCAGTTCAAACTGGTGTGCATTTTATTGCATTTTATTCTTACCTAGTACCTAGCTGTAGCCACGACTGTGTGAATATATTAAGTTCATTTACTTATTTAGTTTTATCTCGTATTTAAGTCGCTTTGTCATTAAAATTACAATAACTTTTGATAGAGTGAATCGATTTTAATGAAATGAAGACTAAATATTATTCGAGAATATGTCTTATGGTTTTCTTGTTGAGCTTTTATCGTGAACGCAGCACTTTAGCAGTGATGCGTGTTCAAGCAAACAGACAGACACACAGACAAACATTTCTAAAAATGATTGAAATGTATTTTATTACTTATCCCGAGACACCTACAATAATCAATTCCAAGCGACAGCAACTATAATATTTTGTAGTCAAAATTACGTAAACAAGCAAAAAGTACGAGAAATATTTCGGTGGGAATATACGGGAATTTAAATCCTCCGTTCAACTAATAAATACGTCGTTGGCTTATGTTATAATTAACCCTTACCTTGGAAATAAACCTTTACACACTAATAGGACATGTACGGGCATTTAACTGCAGAATAACTAATTATCGCACACGTAATATTTACCTTGAAGCCCTTATGTAATAACTTCATTTATAAAAACTACGCAAGATATTTTTTTCTTTTCAGTTATGACCATATAAGTATTTGCCAATGTCAAAAGTATAGCGTTTTAAACATAGATTATATTTACAATTTTGCGATTTTATCGTGTCTGTATAACACGAGAGCAGAATTGTCGTATATTGTACCTTTTTTATTAGAATAATAAACTGAGGGAACCGTGTGTAAAGGTAATCTATACTATATACAAGTGTTATAAGAATGTACATCAAACTTGTCTGTACGTTTTAGATTTTTGTGAAAAAAATTGTTGCAGATGTCTAGGAAAGGTAATAAAATACATTCCAATCATTTTTAGAAATGTCTGACTGTCTGTTTGTTTAAACACGCACCACTGCTAAAGTACTGCGTTCAAGATAATATCAAATTCAATACCAAAAGTTTCAAGAAAATCGTAAAGTATACTCTCTAGTAACATCTACTCTTTGTTTCATTAAAATCGGTCCATTCTATCAAAAGTTATTGTAAACTTCTTTTTTTTAGATTTAACTTCACTCGGGCGTAGTCGCGGGCACAGCTAGTGAACAACATAATTAAAAATGAACGACGATAACTAAGATATCAACAGCCCAACCACAAGTCATTGTCCGGATAAATACCCAGTTCTTCATGTTACGGTTGAAGGACTCGATGTTGTAGTAATGTTACACCTGAGTGTGATCAAATGTTGCTGTCAGTACAATACAGTAAATGCGATGTGTATTTTTTTTCAAATGAAACTTCTTTAGACGCGACTAAGAGGTATCTGGACGAAAATGCAACGGAAGTCCCAATATGGCGCCACATTTCTGTACTATCCGGTTTTTAAATATTTATGATTTTGTCAATAAATATAAATAATATAAACATAAATAAATCAATTAGAAGTTATTGAAAAAAAATCTATAATAATAAGTAATAATATAATAATAATAATATTATATAGAGGTAAAGTTTGTGAGTTTGTGACGTTATGACGTTGTAGGGGGTAATCTCAGGAGTTACTGGTCGGATTTAAGAAAATTTTCAGGCTTATATAGCTCATTTATCGGGGAAGGTTATAGGCTATAAATCATCACGCTAAGACCAATGGAAGCGGAGTACCAATGAAGAATGTTTCAAAAACTGGGTATTTTTTCTGCTGGAGTGCTACCGCTGCGCGTTAGCGTTAACCCAATTTAACTATTCCATACGGACGAAGTCGTGGGCAGAGGCTAGTAATAAATAATATTAAATAGAATAATAATAAAAATCATACGATAGAATTAATTATGTATATAAGGGCGCGCGACCGTGCTGCCATCTGGTTTTATTGTAACTAACAAATCGCGTGTGACCATTACACGTACTCATTTTTTTATAAATCTCAACACTGCATAATATGACGATAATCAGTTCAAGGAAAATAACTGTCTTAACATTTTGTCGCCAATGTGTCCACATTGCTGACGCGTTTATAAACAAACAATTCTAAACACACACTGTATACAATCAGGACATTATCAGTAATTGATACCACATAGCGAGGAATTCTTTTGAGTAAAAACTTAGAACACCGCTGACTTGATGACTTCTGATTCCGTGAAAACACTTCATTGGGAATAGTTATACCTACATATTTGGTTTAATATTAAAAAAAACGTTTCTACTTTATCCGTGTGTCGTATAGCATCTATGTTTTTCGATTTGTAAACTGTCGAACATTAAAACTATATTTTTTAACATTTTAACCCCTCGGCTGAACTTTTCAGACCCAGATCTCAAAATGGAGGACGAATGTTTTTATAGATTTAGCCAATTAAAAAAAAATGATTTTACATTACATAATTCGTTATTGTTATTGGACGTAAACGTATGGAACGATGAATTTTGTTTTCAGATAGTAAACACGGTCGATGACGACAGGAGCCGAGAATACACGGTTCAGTGCGTGACCAATCCGAGCGCGACGGTTTACTTTTGTTCACTGCTCAATATGGTCAAAATGAGCTTACTTTACAAAATTGAGTGTGAGTTCGCAATAGAAGTGAAACTTAGTGTACTTAATCTAATTAATTTCTAAGAGAATGAGATGAATACACTATGAAGGTGGTAAACATTAGTTTTTGGCAGTATTTGTTAATATATATATATTAACATTGTCAATAGTACACAACACATAATAATTTCTAAAAGTGTGCGATAGTCGCTAAGATCCAACAGAAAATAATGTGCTACAGACTTCAACGTTTCTATCTCTCTCCCTTTCTTTGTATATATTTCGAATATATTAGGAATGTACTATCTCATTCTCTCACCACCTAAGATTTATATATTATACATTTACAGTTATCTCTTTACAGTTAACTATAATCGTGAAGAACTTAGTTTTTAACCGGAACGACAAATTGTAAGGCTAAAAGAGCCCATCAGACTTCGTAACTATGTAATAATAATCATAAATACAGTGCTACAACAAAATAATCCCAAGGAGGGTTGATGTCAGGCAGGCGGCCGATCGTAAAAATTAAGCCAAATCATATACAACAACATGACAAACATGTTGTACCGACCCTACTTATGTGGGATAAGGGTAAGACGAAGAAGATTTACAGTTATCTCTTTTTTATCAGCTGAGTGCCTTAAGCGCTCGCTTTAGTAGTCCGGTGAAGCTGTTAAGACCTTGCTATGTCAATAGCGTAGTCAGTTCGAGAAAAAAAAATCTTTTTCATTAGACATTTTTTTTTCATAAAATCTATTTCACATCGTACCAAAAGAAGTTTTACGCCAATAAAAAACATGCCCATACTTTTCTTGGTTATTAGTTATAATCATAAATATTTAACCGCTTCATTATATTATGTCGTTTACGAATATAAATTTATTACTGACAATGTTTTTGACCGACGCCAATATGGCGACAAACATTTATCGTTGTAGCTATAAAATTAAAAAGTCAATATTGTGTCACTTTTATTATACAGCACCGACTTAACTAACTACATTTAAGGTAAATCAAGCCTATATCATTATTCATTACGAATAATTTAGGATGTCATACGTTTTTATTTCAACAACACGGTTGATAGCCGACGGCTAACCTTTTGCCGAGATTGATAACTCTGTAAAAGTCCAACCTTCTTGCATTGGCTTTTTATAAATGCAATAGAACCGGTCATGATCAGCCAACTCGAAGAAGCAGATATTTTACGAACTTTGAAAATGTTAATTAAAACTCTCGGAGCGTGAACTTTAGACAGTTAATTACTAGGGCGAAAATTAATTAATATGATCTCATTTTTATGTTGATTTTATCAGTAATCATATACTTTTTGAACGTATATTTACCGGCGTACAATTCTCGTTTTTTTCTTAAATTTGGAGTACTTAAATTCTCATTATGAAATTGGTATAAATTATTCTTGAAATAATTCGTATCTCCGTTGTTATTTTAATCCAAGTGCCTGATAATAAAAATGAATATAACATATGATTAATGATTTGCTTTCTTGTTTTGTTCGTAAATACCAAGACGCCTACGCACTGAATGATTTTTGTTATTTTAAAAAGACCACCCGGAAATATTCCACATTTTATATTATTTGTACATGTCCTCTAATCAAATTTTGGACAGAAGATCGCATTGTGTGTTAATAAAAAGATAATGTGTAAAAAGAATGTACAGAACCTTTTTACGGTGTTTAAAAGCTTTTCATCCCACGATGTAATCGCCCGCGCAACTCGGCACGAGCCCCACAAAAATGTTGTTCTGCACGCGTGATGTCAGCCTCGTCCGACCTTGCATACGACACACCATTTAACGATGCCACCTACATACTAAGATCGAGCTTAAAAATCACTTCTTGTAAGCATCTTCAAGCTTTCTACTTGTGTTTTTTTTTGTTTTGTAACAATTAATCATCCTTGGCTGTTTAAAGCGATATGTCTTTGCCAGTTTAGAAATGAAATATTGCAACAGACTAAAGGAGTTTTTCTTCTTCTTCTTTGTCTAATTTAGTTGGGATAATAAATACCACGGAGCGTAAATTCTGAAATGTCGCAAAAACTCCACTGAAAAACCTAACGAGATGGCCACCATCTTTTTAGAAAATTCAAATGATAGCAAGGCGTTTATAATATTATTAGCTAAGCGAGAATGCTGCAATAATCTGCAAGATTGGTTGCCAAAATTAAAATAAATAATAATAGATATTTTATTGTTTTCTAACTTCATTACATAGTATAAAATAAAGTCTCCTACCGCGTCTGTTTGTTCGCGATAAACTCAAAAACTACTGAACAGATTTTCAAGCGGTTTTCACCTATGGATAAAGTGATTCATGGGGAACGTTTTGGTATATAATTTGTCAAGAATATTTTTCTATAATCAGGGCGGGATAACGTCTGCCGGGCCCGCTAGTATCTATATATGAACAGACAGAGGTAAAACAATGAAATACACCTTCCTTTTCTATTTCTTCCTTTATTTTTTTATTGTTTAGCAGATACTGGCGAGCTTTAGTTTCATAAAGAAAAAAATCGAAAAACCTAGTTTTTCTCAGCATTAACGATTAGCTTTTTTTCAGTTATATTTTTTATTCAATATAGGTATTATTTATAAGTCTCTATACGTCACGGTTTACGATCTTTACATCTACTGATGTAAAGATTAAAAATATTGAAATTTAAAAAAATATAGATTATGATCGAAATTTATCTACTTGTCTACATATAAATAGATTAGACATATAAAGTAGTTATATTATATGTTTTCCTTGTTTAGTTAACAGTTGTTGCGGAGTTTGATGCTATTAATAGAAATTAATTTTTTCATGCCACTGAGGAGACTAAATCTTCATTTATTTTTCTCTTTGTCTCTATTTCTCTTTTCGACATACTTAACGCTCCTTACATCTACATATACGATGCTCATATGTATAATGAATCTCGATGTAGTTGTAGTTCGATGTAGGTTTTACTATTTATACAAAAAAAGAAATTCAAATACTAATATAACTAATACATTAACATTACCTTTACTATTTTGACATTGCAGATATACACCTCAATTTTATTTATTTCTATAAAATGTATCTATATTTATATAAAAAAAATACTTATATCCTACTTAGGTGGGATAAGGGTAAGAGGAAGAAGAAGATTAATATTTAAAAAAAATAATAAATTTATAAAAATAATTCTTCAACATTACATGGTTCATTTTATATCTTACAAAATATTGATTGCAGTGTATTTTTGTATACGATATTAATATATAGGTATAATAATACTATAGTCAATGTACCGGGTCCAAATTGAATGTCTTAAAAGACTATTTTAAGAAAATTTAATTGCGTTAACGAAATTGTTGCTTTGCATGTCACTTTAATATATTTATGTTCGTTTTATCACGTAAATGCGGTCACTGAGATTTATATACAAAAGTTGAATTTATGGTACTCACATTTTTCAGCTATGTCTGCATATTATAGTGATTTAAATTTAATGAAATTGTTGAAGTATTATAGAATAATTACCTGTTGTTATTTGACACATCGTTTTAATATCATTTTAACGGCCCATCATATCTTTGATTTATTAATAAAGTGTATAAAGATTTATGCTAACAATTTCAGTCTAAACATGATGTTTTTAAATAATGTAGACTATAATCGATTTAAAAATTCAAAATAAGAACATAGTTGTTCCATTGTTTTGAGTTTTCACTGCTGTCGACAGTTCTTATTGCTTTTTTAATTTTATTTATGGGGTCAATTGTATTATTTTTACCTTATCTATATCCAGTGTGTTTCAGTATTCAGACGAATTTATTTGTCACTTAATCACTCGAGTATTGAAAGCCATAAGGGTTTAAGCTCCATATAAACGAAAGTAGACTTTATGATGCACAGGTCAGCAAACAGTTTAGCAGCATAAGTTTTAAAAAATACTGGATTTCTTACAAAATTTGAATAATAACAAATTATGTAATGTAAAATTATTATTTTTTTAAATGTATTATTAAAATATTCTTTCATTTTTTTTTGTACTAAACCATGAAATTTACAAATTGTTTTTGGCTGGATCATGTAGCGGGTCTGTCATGTAGTGGGTTTTATTTTTTATTCATAATCTTGTGTTACTCTGTACTCTACTTACTGTGTACTCTACATTATGTAAAATTGGTGATGTTTTATGTAATGTTTATTGTGCATAAGTGAAGTGAATGGAAAATAATACCACGGACCATGAATTCTGAGATGCCACAAAACTACATGGAAAGTTCTAACAAGATGGCCACCATCTTGTTAGTTCATTGAAATTTTATCAAGAAACTTGTAATATCGATACTCACTTGACAATGGCAGTAATAGTCTACTAGAAGACTGGTTGCCAAAAATGGAATGGAAGGAGAACTTGCAATGCTATTAACTACTCGACAATGGCAGTAATACTCTAAAACATTAGTTGCCAAAAAAAAAACAATATTATAATACATTTAAAATTACTTATTTAATCATTTAGACAAATGAATATGATAGCAACAGTTTTTTAGGTAATTAACTTTACTATTATCCTCCCTATTTATTTTCTATTAAACTTATTATAAGAATATATAGGTAAATAACATATGATCCCAAAATTTCTCTCTCTCTCTCTCTTCTCAGTAACTTTCAATATTGTTTCACGGGTTCTTAAATTTTACTTACAAAAAGTATATATAAAGATTATAGACGCGTGAATTTCTACTGACAGATTTATTATAATTTATTACTGCTATATAATATTCACAATGAAACAGAACACGTTTATCAAATTACAGGAAATAACAAAACGCCAGGACTATTTTAGAATGATTCTATGTATGAACCGTTTTATAGGTCACCTCCTACACCTTGTATGACTGTATTATTCCTGCAGATTGTGTCAGTTCCTAAGCATTATACCTACACAATACATAAATAATTTTCCTTTATATGACTCTTTATAATACAGAGTATTTGAATGTCCCCATTTTTTTCATTGACAATAATGATTTTTTATTATTGTAGCAGGAAAAAGTTACGTTCCTTTACTATACTAATTACGACAGAGTGTAAAATTAATACTAACAAATTGACGGTAATCGTCCCTGTCATGCCGGCCTGCAAGCCTCCCATAAGTTGGTTGCAAATAGACAGACTGACACTCTGATTCCAAAACGTGCGAAATCAATAAGAGGCGTTGAGACTGCTTAATCAACTTTACAACAATGAAAAGAAAGACGTAAAACTAAATTTTCTTAGTCTAAACTAGCTGATATTTCGTGCACAGAGGAATCCAATATTTTTTGATAAACTATGTTATCTATCTACTTCTCCTTTCCTACGCATGCGTATCGCACCGCTTGCCTCACTCCGCTTATCACGGTATGCGTAGCGTTTATAAAAATCATGATCTCTTAGATCTTTAATAACATAATAATAAATGAAAATACAGTAATATTTTGTTTAGATGAGAACTAAATATCTAAGAAATAAAACAATAAAATTTGTTCGAAATCTGTCCAGGTTTATGCGTGGTGTGTACAACGGCAGGCGTGCAATATGCTACACTGCACAAGTCCTTTACGAATTTCATCTGCCAATGCAAACTGATAATTATATTGGGAAGTAGAGGCGTAGCTACCGCCATATCAATGATATGGGACCGCCTCTATATGTAAGTGAATGTTCGTGAATCGGGAACTCAAGTTTTTATTAATACCTCGTAATTAATAATGAAATTAGAACATAATAATAGTTTGCATAGATCCTAGTGGCTCTTAGGTCACACGTGGTGGTAAGTTTGACATAATTCGGTAATAATAAGCTCTTCCCCCTTTCGTACCAAACAATGTTAATACCGTGTCTTTTAAGAATAACTGTCGTAGCCATTGAAGTTTTTGGCAGGGTCTTAGTCTGTCCTATAGTGGATTTTACATTTTACTCATAATATTATGTTATTTGACTCTATATTTCATAATATTGCTGGTGTTTTACATAATAAGTAAATTCGGGGTGTAAGGAGTGTCGAATAACATCTAAGACTTGAGACATCCAAGCCACCTCACCTGCACGTGTTGCACCCTGCTCAATAACGAACGAGGTAATGGCGAAAGCGGGGTGGTAAGGTTTTACAGCCTGACTTGGTCGCAACCACCATGTATATGGTGAAAAAGCCCGTTATAGTGATTCGCTTCTGCGGATCGCGTTTCGGGATCAGCCTGTGCATATCCAGTTTTTCACAGACCGGCATGACAGCGGCGACCGGCGATGTACAGTGTGTCACTCGGTGGTCGCCGTTGTTTTTGGATTGTACTGTGCTTACCATCAGGCACAGTGCAGTCATTTTGCCGTGGTATAATAAATATATATATATAGTTCCGTATAGTGCCCAAGTGAAATGGATGTGAAACAATACCACGGAGCATGAATCCTGAGATGCCACAACAAGTCTAGAACATTCAAATGATCACACGAAACTTATATTGATTATTACTTACACGACAATAACAGTAATAGTCTAGGAGATTAGTTGCCAAAACTAAAACTAAGAACAAAAAACTACGACATTGTTGAGAGTTCATCTCCCGGTGAACTTATTGCGACTTTTAAATACCTTTTGTGAGTGGGCGTTTCTCAATTCATTCGCCTTTAACCCAAACATCGTCTCAGTTTTGATTGAAGTCAAGATTGAGCGGTTATATAAAGAAAGACATTCGAAAAAATTTACCGTAAGGTGCAAGAAGGGATTCACGATTATAATCACGGTTTGTGCGCATCATGTTACATCTTTGCGAGCGTCATAATAAGAATGTCCAATTTCTTTCTGTTTATTTCGGTATTGCATTTTTGTAACTGTATTTGTTATTTAAAATATTTGCACATTTAATTACAAAAACATGACTATTAAGGCGAGCACTTAAGGCACTCAGCCGATTTTATTTGACAATCACCTCAAAGGAGCACCGCACGCCTCAGTTCTCGCTGTTGCCTTGTTACACAACATCGCGAATTTAACTAAACTAAGCTAACTATTCATACATTATAGGAATTTGTGTGACACACATGTGTACCTCACGAACTTATATGTGTATATCGTATCTGAAAACTAAGTTAGCTCAGTTCGAATAAGGGAAAAAAAACCCTACTTGTGTCTGCGTGCACATATGTAGGGGTGATCTGTGTTATTGAGTTAGAGATTGAGATTGATTAGTGTCACTATATCGCGCTAGCAACATACTCAAGGGCTCCACGCGGAGAGTACGGTCCTAGGCTTGAGTCGCTGGCGAAGGGGGCCTAGTCTGGTGTGAAGGAGCGAAATTAACCTCAGACAATCACGGCGTGATCTGTGGATTCGTGTGCGTGGGCGCGCCTACACGCTCTTTTTAGTGAGACAGACGGCTACAGATTGTTCGTTGTCGCTATTTTTTCAGGAGAATCGGTAAAGGAACTTATCCATCGGTATATAATACCCCCGATAATGTGTATGTGTACTTAATTTTATGATGATCGGTTGAGTAACTAAGACGAGAAAATGTAAGAATCAAACAAACTCACTTTCGCATTTATAACATTGTTTATATTATCTATAAGTGTATTTACATATATATACATAAAAGTACCTATATCCTATATGTTATACCGATGTATAAACTATTACCATGCCAAATTTTGTCAAAATTCGTCCTGTAATTTTTTCGGGATGCCCTAACAAACGACAAACAGACAATAGTTCTAAAAATAACGGAGATGTGTTCCGTCATTGATTCTAAGGCTCCTCAGCGTATTTTTTTAAATATATTTAATTAGCGGGCACGGCAAACGTTGTCCCGCCCTAATTATAAAAAAATCCTTGACAAATTATAAACCAAAACGTTCCTCATGATCCACTTTATCCTCTAGTGAAAACCGTATGAAAATCCGTTTAGTAGTTTTTGCGTTTATCGCGAACAGACAGACGCGGTAGAAGACTTTGTTTTATACTGTGTAATAATGTACACATTACGCCTCTTTACCCTTTTATTGTATATATAGGTTAGAATTATACGTTAATGTATTTACATACGTACATACGTATACTACATACAGATATTTTAATGTAACGAATTCAAATGTCTAAAAATCAATACCTATATGCTTAACGAGGTATACCCACTCCCTGAATCCATCAATTCAAGCCACAATAAGTACTAAATTAGCCCCAATGAAATCTAAACTCACATCAACTAAGCTAAGACACCTATCGTGTATGGCAATCGGGGCGTTCTCAGTTTGGCAACGGTATAGTAGTTTATTCATTACGCCACGGGTTCGTTTTGACGGACGGTTTTATGCATAGCTGTCAACGTTAAAAATAATGTGATTCGCAGACCTATAGTCGGATGTCGTGTCATATCACATAAATTCAGCCGGTTGTCAAGTCCTTATTTGGCGGGAAAGCAATCGGCTTACACCGAAACGGGTAGACCGAGATTCAGGTATGATCCTCTACCGCATGACGTTCGTTGCATAAGCTGTGTGCATTTCTACCTAACGCTTGTATGTAATGCGAGCGATTTTGGTTATGTTATTCGATCAGTTATAATTGGAATCCCGATCATTCAATCGATGAAAACGGGTTCGATCCTTGATACTCATAGTTTCGCCGTATTAGGTTTTTTTTTCTGAGACGATAATGGAAAATAAAGTGTAATATTGCGTTTTCGTGCGTTAGTTTTTCTTATGAATAGTGCACGCTTATCTCTCTAAGTAAAATTTGCGTTTCTTGTATCTCAAACATGATGTGTCGTAAAGATAAACGATAGAAGTGAAACTTTTCTATTACAGTAAAAAAGGCGGTCACCCATCCAAGTAACGACTGCGTCCAACATACCTTAACATCGATAATCGGGCGAGTACCGGTGTCTTCAACACTCTTCCCAACACAGTGTTGAACCCACCAGTTTTTGTCACACAATAAAGCTGGGGATCAGAATTTGAAAACTCACCCATAAGAAATTTCATTCCAAAAATATCATCTATTTGGTGTTAATTATTCCCTAGCAGTATACAGATTCAAAAATTTGATTGCACATGTTATTTCAAAGAATATAAATAAGTCCTTTGACAGCGGTAAAACAATGCATAACAATAACTCTATAGTAATCTTCGCAGATTTCAAATTCAGGGACCAAACTCAGGGGCTAGGATTTTTAGCCCAAACTTTACTATTACCCTAATGCAGTTCAAGAACGACCATCCTTCCTAAGCCACCTGTGTGCAGGTATCGGACAAAACCCACGAGCGCTGAACTTCTTTACCTCTATCTATCGCCAGATGATTTGAGTTATTTACAATATATTAGACAAAAGCTTGGTTTTATATGCAAGATATATTTCAGTGCACTCTCTCGACCATACCATCCTTGTGCCGAAGGAGCGGCAAACCGTTATGATTAAAATAGTGTTAGATGATTGATGGATTATCTGGTGAACGATACATCGATTCCTACTGTCACCTTAAGGCGATTCATAGATGCCCGGTTGCTTTACCTCCGAAAATTGCATAGCTGTCCAGATAGCCTTGCACTGAAGCGGGGAGTAACTGCATAAACTCGAGCACCGAGATATTTGAGACCCCTCTCTCAGGTTTGGCCCACGGACCTATGTGGTTACTGGGACGTGGTCGCTGTTTGCTCGACAGTTACTTTTTCGCCTGTGATGAAAATCTTGAAAAATAATCGAGTGTTAACTCGCTATTACTTGGCTATGCAACTTTAAAAATCTCGATACATGTCCGTATCGTACCTTTGTATAATCGATTATAATTAGTATATGGAAATAATCTAACATAGAAAATAATTGCACTATTTATTACAGCAAAATATAATTATAATATAATTTATTTCAGGCTCAATCCTTACATCCATATTTGTGGGTACAATTACAAGTTTAATAATTAGTGTTAGTAATAATAAAGCAGTAAAAATAAATAAATTAATAGCCGTATCCAGCGAGCCAGCATCGGAAAGTCCCACCGGAAATACCAAGAACCAAGAAATAATAATAATAATACCAAGAATTAATAATTAACTCTCGCGTAAAAACGGTCTCATCTAGTTGGTAATTAACGTATTAATGAATATCATTCACCAATATTAGTCATAGGTTTGTATACTCAGCAAGTCTTCGACACTTTGGACCTAGGTGATGGATAACTTATATAAATGCTTGTGACATCCTCATAGAGTCATCATAACGCCCAAATTTCTATATAGTATACATTAGTTCTGTTTGATTGGTTACCATAAAAACTACCATACATTTATACACTCTTTATAGCGAATAGACATTGTATACTATGAAGAATTATATTCGTTTTCTATTATTGTGTATCTTATCAGTTCACAAAAAGAAGAACACACAAGAAACACACCTGACGTCGGAAACAGCCGCCTTGTTTCTGTAACCGTCAATCGTCAAGAGCTATGGAGGGTAGAGGTAAGTAGAACCATCTCATATCTGGGACATGTTGTAACCGTGTCCAGCTGTAAGCACTAAATAATAGTTCCAAGATCCTTCAAAATTGGACTAGCATTTGCAAAAGTTATGGATAGT
This sequence comes from Antheraea pernyi, assembly GCA_015888305.1. Lineage (NCBI taxonomy): Eukaryota > Metazoa > Arthropoda > Insecta > Lepidoptera > Saturniidae > Antheraea > Antheraea pernyi. The sequence goes on along the minus strand of MU158882.1, from coordinate 578,542 downwards.
CTGAAATATAAACTAAACTTACTGTTGTAACAAAACTTGGAGTGATATAGAATTTTTGTGAACTTTAAATAGTACGTTTAGTAACTTTTCAGTGACACTATTATAAAACTGCATGAAATAATTGAACAATAATGAACCCTGTTGCTACTGTGGTGCCACCCTAATTTAACGCATTTTGGCGGACACTTTTCCATACACAGAGATAGTTCTCCTTCTTACTCCATAGTCAAGAAGACGTCTGCGTCGTGAGTCGTGCTCTCGGATTGTAGTCTCTATGACAATTGTTTTCAATTATGGGATAACACCAAGCACCTATTTATTAGTCGTAAACCGACTTTGAAGTTTTTAATATGGCTAGTAAATGAAAAACGTTATGTGTTAACAGGAAAGCTTTTTCAATTCGTGCAATAGAAAAAAGGAGAAAGTAAAAGTGATGATGTATACCTTCTATACATATTATAAGAATATAAATCTAACGTGTCTGTACTTTTATGATCTTCGTGAAAAAAAATGTTGTAGGTGTCTAGGAATAAGTTAATAAGTTAATAAGGAATAAGTGAATACATTTCAATCATTTTTTAAAATGTCCGTCTGTCTGTCTGTTTGTTTGTATGAACACGCATTACTGCTAAAGTACAGGGTTCACAATAAAACCTGAAATCATAACGCATATCTTCGGGAGACTCTTAGTCTTTGTTTTATTAAAACCGGTCCACTCCATCAAAAGTTATTGTAATTAGAATGACGGCTCGAGGTAAGTTCGAGAGAAGAGTAGTCGATTACTAATATTATAAAACTTATTTGTTTGGTTGAACGCGCTAATCTTAGGAACTACTGGTCCTATTTGAAAAATTCTTTCAGTGTTAAATAAATAGATCATTTATCGAGAACGGCTGTATCATATATCATTACGTTAATACCAATAGAAACGGAGTACCAGTGAAGAATATTTCAAAATCGGGGTTTTTTCCTTTTGAAAGTTTCCGTTGCGTCATAGCTTTAGCCCAGAGTTACTATTCCACGCGGACGAAGTCGCGGGCAGAAGATAGTTCAATATATATCTATTGTTTATAATGAAAAGAATGTTGAAACCCTTAAGTTTCGGTGTTTACACTCTATAGGAAAGGAGTAATAAAGTCAATGTACAGATCGATTTTAAACCAAATTGCACCGATAATACAATGTTACACAAGAACAATGTAAGAGATCAATACGCGTGGGCAAGTAGGTGGTTCCGTCTCATTTAACGTCACAAGGTTCTATTTTACATGGCGTTTCTTATTTCGATGTGATGCTTTGTCGCAATAAATAAAACGGGCCCACGCTTCCGACCTATTACTTTACGTAAGTTATCCGCATCATTGAATCTCTTATAGTGGTTTATATGAGGCGAATGTATAATACAAAAGGAACTTAAACTTAGAACAATAAATATATCTATCAAATTAACTAACGAACAGTAAATACAGTACCCAGTGTTTGATTTGTCACGGCGATGAGAATAGGAAGATGTGAGGTTTTGTAGAGCGATCTCTATCGTACAGCGCAATGACTGCGATAGACAAGGACAACGCTATACAAAACTTAACTTAACCGAATAAATCGGTCTCGTTCCCGACGTGCCAAATTAAAATTCAGGTATTCAATAAATTATTTCAAGAATTTTAGAATCTATACAAGGTTTTACTGCTTTAGCATCACCGTCGTTTTGCCTCGTTGCAAAGCTCGCGTTGCTTTATTCCAAATAGTGTGGTTCACATTGTTCAAACAAAGCAGTAGGGAATCTTACTTGTCGTATAAAGTATATTGTAAATAGTTGTTAACTGCTATAATCTTTTAATATATGAATTAATAGTTGTGTCCGCAAGAAACCCATTATTAATATGTTTTAATAAACTTTTTAAAGCATTACAGCTTTTATTTTATTTATGTTTCTTGCAATTGCTTTTGTGGACAATATATTAACCAAAAAATGTGGAAGTTGCACACTGTAAAGTTTTAATATGGCGAATAAATTTCGAGGTTAAAGTTTTTCATACCATGTTCAACATTTTTATTTCGTTGTCACGCAAAAGCAGTCTCGGTATTTAAATACAAATTATAAATAAAATACAAAACCGCCAAATTGAGAACGAACTTAATATGAATAAAACAGTCAACAAGGGTCATAATAATCCATACCTATGAATTTACTTTTGAGAAAATGATACATATAACTGTAATTATATACCATACAATGCAACTTCAGTCTGACTGTTAGTATGCTTATGTCTCCAACTAAGTGTAAACTAATTATTTTAATCGTGGTCGAGGTTAAGCATATTAACAGACTGAAGTCGTATTTTATAATATACTAGCTTCGGCCCGCGACTTCGTCCCCGTGGAATAGTTATTTTGGGCTAACACTAACACGCAGCGGAAGCTCTCAAAAGGAAAAAAATACCCGATTTTGAAACATTCTTCATCGGTGCTTCACTCCTATTGGTCTTAACGTAATAAACAAAGCCTATGGAAGGAAGGAAGGCTCCTTGATAAATGAGCTATCTAACACTAAAAGAATTTTTCAAATTGGACCAGTCGTTCCTGAGACATACCTTACAACCTCACATACTTTACCTCTTTATAATATTAGTACCTATAGATAATCATAGCTATATGCATCATTTTCTCAAAGGTAACTTAAGAGGTATAGATTTATATGACCTTCATCGACTATTTTATTCAAACTCAATTTATGTTAATGGCTTGTCTGTTTTTTATATTTTTGTCACTATAAATGTATTTAACGTCTGAATCATTTACTTATTATATGAACCCCAGGAATAATTTTATACAGTAAGCACAACACGGCGGTAGCTAGGGTGGGTGGGGCATTGTGTGACAATGCCACATCTTGAAATCACAATGCCCTACCTTAAAAATACCAAAAACTAAGATAAATTATCATAAATAAATTGTTTGTTCATAGTTTGTGATAAAAAAATTGTAACGATAGGTATCTAAACTTTTCCAAACATACTACAGCTGGTGACATACGCGGGCAGATCAATTATGATTTTTTTTTAACTTCCGCCCTACCCGTAACCAATGTTGCCCTACCTCAAATTCGACTCTAGCTACAGCCCTGAAGCACATGGTAATTATTGTACTGTATCAGACATGAGCAAAATTCTAAAAAAATGTTTTGTTTTCATTCCGACTTGAAACTAGACACTGGACTTTCGCAAAGCAAATTATTTAGATACCACGTTCTGAAAATAAACAATCTGTAGTTACTATCCGCTACGAGTATTATTATTCTGAGTGTTTTTTTCAATTGTATTTTTGGCAACAAATCTTTTAGATTATTACTGCCATTGTCGAGTAACTAATAATGATGCAGGTGTCTTGTAATTATTTCACTGGTCTAACAAAATAGTGGTCTTCCAGTTTGAATTTAACAGGGAGTTTTTGTGGTATCAGTATACATATTCCTTCCTATTATTTCGCATCCAACTCAATTGTGCACAATAACCAGTTTTTATAGTAGCACGGCAAAATGACTGCCCTGTGCCTGATGGTAAGCACAGTACAATCCAAAAACAATGGCGGCCACCGAGTGACACATTATCCATCGCCGGTAACCACTGCCATGCCGGCCTGCGAAAAGCTGGATATGCACAGGCTGATCCCGAAACGCGACCCGCACAAGCGAATCACTATGACGGGCTTTTTCGCCATATACATGGTGGTTGCGACCCAGTCGGGCTGTAAAACCCTACCACCCCGCTTTCGCCATTGCCTCGTTCGTTATTCAGCAGGTGAGATTGGCTTGGATGTCTCAAGTCTTAGATGTTATTCGACATCCCTTACACCCCAAAATGACTAGGACTATGTTACGTGAAATGCCACATTATTACAAAGTCAAATATGTATACAATATAAAAACCACTACATGTCAGTCTAAGATCCCGACAAAAACTCATTCTGCGAGTTACAGTGAATGAAATTTCGAACAAATTTTAGTGTTGTCAATTCTTACGTAGTAATCCTATAGGTGCTTGGTGGTAAATATTCAACCTGAATGTTGTAGTTAGCCAAACGAGATTAGAAAAAAAATACGACCACGTTATAGTTTCATCACGCTGTTTTCCTTCAACGAAAGGTGAAAACACCGGCTCATTCGTGTCGATTCGAACCTAAGTCAATCGACGCTGTATATGAACACGCAAATCACTGAGCCATCATCAGCTGAAAATTATCGAGTATATATCTTTGGAGTGAAAACTAATTTCATTATTTTATCATGTTTTTTTTTATATATCATATGAGGCAAACGAACACCAACACCAGGAAGCAACACCAGGGGAGTAGCAAATGCGTTGCCAGCCTGTGTTGGAGGGGGAGGAGGGGACAGGGAAGGGGAAAGTGGAAGGGAAGGGGAGGTGGGTCTCCGGTGCTCTCACTGACCGAACGAAACGCAACAATGCAAGCACTGTTATTTCACGTCGGTTTTCTGTGAGAGGGTGGTACTACCCCGGACGAGCCGACCCATTCATGCTGAAAGCAGTATTAGCTTCAGCGTGGCTCTACCACCTACACATGTCATATCATGACATGCTAGCGTGACCGACCACATAGCGCTTGCGCGGCATGCATCAGTCTACCGACGCGTAGTATAAGAGCCTGTGTACATCTAATATTGAGATTGTGCAGCCCAACATACATTTGATGAATTAATAAACTGTGTAAAAAGATATATAACTACTATTTGGAGTGCCGGTAGATGTTATTTTTTTTATAGTAGCACGGCAAAGTGATTGCACTATGCCTGATGGTAAGCACAGTACAATCCAAAAATAATGGCGACCATCGAGGAACACACTATCCATCGCCGGTCGCCGCTGTCATGCCGACCTGCAAAAATTTGGGTGTGCACAGGCTGATCCCGAAACGCGACCCGCAGAAGGGAATCAAGCGAATTTTCGCCATATACATGGTGTTTGCGACTCAGTCAGGCTGTAAAGCCCTACCACCTCGCTTTCGCCATTGCCTCGTTCGTTATTCAACAGGGTGCACCACGTGCAGGTGAGGTGGGCTTGGGTGTCTCAAGTCTTGTGATGTTATTCGACAGCCCTTACACCCCTGTTAAAGAAACACTAATGATAATAATTTCAATTTACAAATTATGAAACTTAAATATATCACTCTATAATTTTCTAAGAATTCAAAAGTGAACACAGTTGAAATTCCATTGATTTGACTTTTCACTTCTGTTGGCAGTCCTTAAGAATTTCCCATTTTTTATAGTTTATATAACAAGTACATATGTATAAATAGTCTGTGAGAATTTTTATGTTATCGCATAAGATAAGAGAGATAGTTTCAGCTATGATTTTTCAAGATACGATATACAAGAATTTGGAGATTTGATTTGATATCGCAAAGATAAATAAATTCACACTCTTAATTCAGTAAAACCTTACGATAAGCAACAAGTGTGATATAGTTATAAGATAAATCACTGTGTTTATGAGTTTTTTATTGATACGATTCAGTTTTAGACTCAACTAACTGTTCCTCTCACCTGCTGTTAAGAGAAAACACGGTCTACAAGAGCTTTATGGAATAAGAGTTTATTCTTCTCCTTCTTATGCCGAATTGTTCAATAGAACGTGAGAGAAACAACTGCAGTTTGAAATGATTGATGTATTACCCTATTTCTCCTTCGAAACTAAACCGATTTGGAGTGTTTTTACAAAATTACGTTGGAGGACGTTGGCTGTATCTGTATGTGATTCTAATTTCATTATATTCCTCGGATAACTGAAAATGGCGATAAAATTGGGACATTTTAGTGCATTTGGAAGGATCATAGGACAATAATAGATTCAGATTATATTGATCTAATTCCATAATCCAAAGATAAAATAAAGGAATGAGTTTGTATGGTCAAACCTCTTAAGCGGTTGAGGGTTAATACATTTTTTATTTAATCTATAACCCCTGTGGAAGTATTATACAATTCTTTTTTTTTTGTCATATGTGGCAAACGAACAGGTGGGTCACCTGATGTTAAGTGATCACCACCGTCCATGGACACTAACAAAACCAGAGGAGTCGCAAGTGCGTTGCCACCCTTGGAGGTAAGGGTTAGGGGAGGGAGAGGGAGAGGAGAGAGGAAAGGGGAGGGGAGGTGGGTCTCCGGCGCTCTCACTGACCGAACGAAACGCAACAATGCAAGCACTGTTACTTCACGTCGGTTTTCTATGAGAGTGTGGTAGTACCGGGGCGAGCCGACCCATTCATGCTGAAACCAGTAATAGTTTCAGCGTGGCTCTACCACCATTAGAATCTGCCAGTGTCATGTAGATAATTCATTAGGATTACTGCCGGAACATACATAGTATCTAGCTCCATGTAAAAGAATTACAACTGAGCAAGAAAATATTATACCTATGGGACTAAAAATTGCGTAATTACTGTTCAGTACTATTTATTATTAGCTGGTGACCGTGAATTCGTTCACATAAAATTGCTTCTGATTTGTAATGGGATCTATATATTCCGTCTGGATTAATTTTAAGCTATGTTTAAGTAATTTTTTATGTAATTTTATTAGTACTTAATTCGTCTTATAAACCTTTTCCAAGTTATCATTACTTTTGTACAATTTTATCAATTCTGCTTAGCACCTATAAAAAAATTATAATTATATGCATTTGATATAACCACGTCAATCTACCAAGAAAAGTCCCGCCAAAATTGGTTCAGCCATTTTGAAGGTTAACAGCGATAAACAACAGACACTTTTTTATGTATACAAATTACAATGAAGTTAAAGCTTCAAACTGGCACATAAATCAATATTTATTAACATTCTCTGTTATTATGAATTAAAATAACAATACTGCAGTATGGCTGATTATATTTAGTACATCTCTATGTAAAAAAAAGTACTAATATTGGTAATTTCAATTTACTCGTCCTTGATAAATGTTCGGCTTTATATTCGTTTTCCTTAAGCTTATTCACCTTTATATATATAACTGTTTTTACTCATCACTAATGATGAACCAATGACCAGCGTCTTAATTTAAACTTTAACTGGATTTATGATTAATCGTTTTTGTTTTTTTTTAGCATTATAATTTACATTTTTTTAACGCTATCCTGATCTAGCTTCATTATATTGCGATGGTACACTTTACCAAAAATTTGAAACTCGCTGAAAAACAACCCAACAGTATTTATTAATATGTGATAATTACATAACGTAGATAATTATAAATAAAAGTATAGCAGAATAAATAAAAGTTCTTGTATTTATTCTGCTTTTGACGTCATAGAAGTATCTGCCAGTGTCATTATTATATTTCAATAGGAATTGTGTTGGAGGTTGCTAAATTAATCATAAATTAGAACTAATATTACATTGTCTGTCTTGCAAAAAATGTTTGACATTTAACAAAAGCACTGGTTTTTAATTATTATTCTTATTTCTTTTACTAAGCCCCTATTAAGTTTAGGCTTTCTTTTAACACTTCCTAGGGCTTATATACACCATTTACAATTTACACAATTTGTACAAATTCTTGATGATTAAAATCATTCCAATAATATTTTGACATATGATAAAATACTCAGGTTCTTATAAATTTATGATGAATGTAGTTTCTTTAATAACATGTGAAAGTACAGTTGAGTACTAAAATAGTAGTAGATAAATTTATATAACAGAACTAATACATGTTTAGTAGCTTCCCAGTAGATGAAGATGATTAGATGAACTCTCCAGTAATATTAACTTACTAACCCCGTGTTTAATGCTTTATAAATGAATAGCAATTTAAATTAGGTATATAGAACTAGCTCAAAATACTTTGGTACTAAACTAAATAAGTGAAATAATATGTAACGACAACAATATAAAATTTATTATAAAAATAAAATAATAAATAAAATATCAAAAATATACAAAGAAAAACATCGTTAATTAATTAATATATGGCAATAAGGAAAATTAAAATACCTAATTAGGGACCAGTCCGTCACAACACAGGCACAGCACTGTTACGCGAATGTTCTGTCTATGTACTCGCAATCGAATTCGGCGAAGAATGAATCAAACGGCGAGAGAGAATCTTCCGCGAACTCTGAAGGTGTCTCTTGGTCCAGTTCCGTTGAGAATTCTGATAAATCCGAACATAAAGGTGATGGCCATCGCTCCGGTCGTGGAGTTTCTTCGCTTTCCCTGAGAGCCGCAGACAGACTTGTGATATACTTCATTGCTAACCGAAGAGTAGTGATTTTTGTGAGCTTCTCGCAGGGTATGGGGGTGCCGGTGATTGCAGCTGCGGGGACAGCGCGCCTGAGGGCTTCGAAGGCGCGGTTAATTTCCCTCATGCGACTTCTTTCGCGCGCGTTTGCGGTTTTCCTTCTGTATTTGCTGAGGGGCTGCGGCGTGCGGCGCGCTCGTGGCTCGCGGTTGCGCGCCGCG
>MU158882.1:520601-570014 GCA_015888305.1 Antheraea pernyi | reverse complement strand
GGTTGCGCGCCGCGCGCGGTCGCAGCTGGTACTTGTCGTGTTCGGGCATGGAGTGAGGCCGCGCGGCCGCCCCACGCAGCCGAGCCGCCCGCGCATACACTCTGCTTGAAAAATACGCTCACTCCGCCCACTTGCCCCGTTTCGTTCATGTACATTCACGCTAGTAATTCACTACTTCTTTATATAACAATAATACTCATGGAATATTTTAAATCAAGAGTAACTGACAATAAGAGCATATCTTGTATCACATTTATAATAGACATTATAACTTATACAAGAATTATGTTTATAACACAAAAATCTGTACTGTATTTTAAATTTACTTGGAACCTTTACGATCCATGATGTGACTATTGTAATCACGTGGAAGTAGAACTAAGAGCATTTTCAAAATTTAACTTAAAAATAGTTTATTATTGAAGAATTTTATTAGAATTCCACTTATTACATGACATACAACGTTATCAAATTCAAAATTTTAGACACAGCTTGTTATTCGAAAAATATTATTTAACAATGATTAGGACCGTGTCATTATAAATAATAAAAATACTGAATTAACAATAACTAATACTTATAAAGACGGTTAATTACATTTTAATACCAGTTAATAACAATAGATAATTAAAATAAAAACAATTATCAATTAATCATAAAGAATATTTAAAAATGTATTAGAAAATAGACATTACCGATATTTTATTCAGATAAAAACTCGATATAAAAATTAAAAATAAAATGTGAACTTTATTTTAATTGGATGACGCAGACATAAAACGCGTCAGGGACACGAGCCGCTACTTAAATTACAACGACGGAAATAAATTTTGCAACAGTAGATATTCATAGGATATTTATAAATTGTCCGATATTTATAAGATTTTGCTAACGAAATACAATATAAAAGATAGCAATTAGCCAGGAGAATTTTCTTACTCTTATTTCACGGTAATTAGTATATATACAAATGTTTTTTCTCTTTCACTCTTTTCCGTCCTGCTGTCGCCTTGTTTTTTATGCTATGAAGCATTAAGCAAAAGTTCAGTCCACCCGATGTTAATTTGTCGTTACATTTTATAGTAGTAATCGCAGTTAATCATCAATATCAATAGAACTGCAGTAATGAGGTTATAATACCTAGTAATTATAGGTTATTACTCTTGAAGGTTGAGTTTGTATAGCTCTTTAAACTAAAACATAGTAGATCTAGTACTGTTGGTTTTAGTACATATTATTCTTCATACACTTCTCTGCTTTTATTCAGCTTCTAAATACCCTTATATCCGTCCATTTTCATATTGATCTCTTGATTGTTTTATTCAGATCTTTCACCATTTCTCATGACATGTCTACTACTTATTGTACTGTTCACTAGTGACACTTTGAAGCTTTCTCTGGTATACTAATGTCTAACCTTAATCATTCTAGCTACAACATTCATCGATTACAAAATTTACAATTTATCACATAACCTCTCCTTTGATCTCTTTCATTACCCAGCATTTAGATCTATACTTTAGTTAAGAGGTCCATATTATATTCAACTTCATAAAAACATTTTGGCCAATTAATATCCAATACAAAAACTTATAATGCAGAACTTTAACACAAACACATAATTCTGTGTACCCGTTATACACACTTAAGCGCCTAATCAATCCATACTTACAAGAATGCTATGGAATCGCTTCAAATCCTACCGTATTTACATCAGAAAAAAACTCAAACATTAAAAGGAATAATTTACATAAGATAGGTTTACTCTTAAATTTTTAAACAATTAACGCGAATTATTTGTGCAACCATTTTGGATATAAATAAGCTTCGAGTACATTAGTAGATTACGTCGTAATATCTTACAATAAAGTATAAATATTAATGTAAACACTTTTTTACACGAGCGTACACGGTTACAATGAATGAACAAGCAGTACCTAATGTTGCTGCAGAGTGAACTAACTATGAAGGTAATCGTTAATCCGATTTGCATATTGAATTCGGCATTTCCGTTCTACCTTGCTGCTGATAGCTGATTGTTTACGAAGCTTATGAAGGACTTGCTCTGCAAACAACCGCGTGGGCTTTGGCCAGAATAAAAGAGTGTTATGTTGTAATTAAGCTTGTTATCATTGTATTGGGGCCAACCAGAAATTAACTTGTCAGTTTAATTTGTTTATTACTTTTTTTTATATGACTTTACGAAAAAGTACAAAAGTGTATAGACCTGCTTTGTGCATGGAAATATACATATATAATCTGTCTTAAAATGAAAATCTATTGTTTTGTTTTTTATATATAGTTAACTACATTCATTATATTATTGTAGAGTTTTTACGTTATAACTTCAGTACGATGGATTTAAACTACCAATTGTTATTATATTTAGATAAAAGACGTCATTTAAATCGCATGCAGTATCATTGCCAAACGTTTTTACAACGACTAGATGAGAAAACAATATGTAAATTCCCGCCATTCAGATTCTTATTAGTAATAGATGTTTTAGATCTACTAGAAATATCTCCCGATTTAGGTGAGCTATTAGTAAAAGAACCGTTAAAATGGCTGAATATATGTAATGAAATTTTATTTTCTTGTCTTCAAGCGATAGATAATATTCATGGGCAAAGTATAGCACGAGCTCAAACGGCTGTTACTTTGAGATTAAAATGTGTTCCTGAAACTTTAGTTTATAACAATTCTAAAGTTTATGAAGGTTTAACGATTGTTGAGGGTTTACTTTTAAATATTTCACAGCCTGTTAGTTATGCATATCAAACTGTGTGGTCTTGTCCTGAAGAATGTGAGGGTAATGAAGTCATACTTCAGTATATACCTAAAGTACCGCCTAAATGCTTTATGTGCAAGAGTGTCCTCTTCGAAAACAGTGGTTTAAGAAGATGCGAAGAAAAAGTGATAGCCACGTTTAAGCTTGAGAACGAATTGTTAACAAAAACGTTTATTATCGTCGATGATTTAATTTCTAAGCTAAAACTTGGTTCAATGTATATCTTGCATATTGTCGTGTTAAAAAAAGTGACTGCTGTTTGGAGTTTGGAAGAAATTCTTCCTTTGAGAATGCCTATTAGTTGTACCATTCCAACTGACATAGAAACGTTATACAACGCCTGTGATAAAACACCTTGGAAATTTATTTACTGCTTGGCTTCAAGTATTGGAATTAATATATGCCCATTGAACTGTTTTATGCATCTAAAGATCTCTTTATTATTAAGTTTGACGAGCATTAAAGCTAATTTATTCACTGGTTCTAATATCCTTCATACACTTGTGGGAGCTACAGATACACGATTTGTTGGTGCAATTATGCATGAAGCTGCTAAACTTGCGGATAGATCAGTTTGCTTTGGGTCTACCAATACATCAGTAGCGACATCGTTGGTCGCGAGCTCTGGAGGAATTTGCACTTTACAGCTACCTTTTCATATTTACAATCAGAAGCAAATATCCTCCATACTCACAGCTATAGAAACGGGGGAAATAGTTACCGAGACTGCTAAAACTAAATTGCAATGTGCAATTTGGGCCCAATGCACGGACCATAAAAATAATGTCGTTTATAATGTTGCTAATGTCTTCGGTACAATCTGTCGAGGAGATTATGGAGATTATAGCGATGATTTAGTCGATTTCATGCTTCAACAAGCTATCGATCCTGTAGATGTCGATGCAGAGGGAACAAAAGCTCTAAAAGACATTGCAGATTTTATTCATATTATCGCGGGAATCGAAGTAATACTAAGTCAAGAAACAGATACGCTTTTGAGAAGTTATTTTTTAGCAGCTCGTAAAGAAAGAACTCGGTGTGTGTCAGTTGGAAGTATGGGAGCGATGGTCGCTTCTTGCCTAACGTCAGCAAGACTTTGTCGTCGAACGGTTACCAATGTTGATGATGCAGTACTAGCAATTTGGTTACATGTGAGCGGAAGTCCGGAGCCGAGATTTGCTCCAGACGAATACCTCGAAAGCGCGGGAGATGTTAAGAAATTACAAACAGTAATGAATAACTTCAAAGATTGGTTAAATCAATTCACCAGCTCTAATATTTCTTAGAATTTATTCTCCTTATTGTTACGTCAATCCGCGTTGGTAAATAATTAATTAGTCATCATTATTAAAAGTCCACTGAGTGCACGACCATTTTCATTTCTTCATAGTGAGTCATTTTTGTTGCAAAGACGAGTTAGTCCAAGTTTTTCAACAAATAGATTTTCTGTTTCTCATTTTGAATTAGGTAACGACTAATTAATTAATTTTTCTAATAAATATCCTTAAGTCTAGCCTATCCAGGCTGTCGATGAAACTATTTATTTGATTGTAGCAATCTGTTAACATTGATGGAAATTATTAACTTATTTGCATTTGAACCACTAATTAGTGATAATATAAAATGAAATAAAAATTATTTGTTATAACAAACTTTATTATGCTATGTGTTGACTAGATGAATGTAATACAACTATATATACTTACAGAACATTTGAATAAAATTTGTAGGTATATGATATACTTTTAATATTAATATTATCTCTTATGTTCCTAAGTAAATGTCTATCATAACTTTGTGATATCTATTGTTGTATATCTTTCTGTACATTTACTAATCAATTACACATAATCTCTTAAATTATGATTAGGCACAAATTTGGCACTTAGTTTTTATTTTGACACAACGTTTCACATAATAGATACTGATATTTTCATAAAATAACCAGAGCTGCCGATAGACTTATTATAGGTCACTAAGTACTAGTGCACTATATAACTTGAATTTTAATACATAACAAAAAATATGAGCACATACACTGTACTGTGATGTAAATTTATAAAATGCAACTTTTGTACATATTTCAATGAACAACAATATTTAATAATAATAAAACCTCTTTTTTTATTAAAAAAATTATTAACATTAACATTTTTATTTTTTCCCTACTATAGCCTAAAACTAGCCATTAGTGGCCTTAGCTATGACATCATAGAACTTATGCTTTTTAACATAAACAAATAAACACACTTCTGTCTATAGCTCCATAAAACAAAGAAAAAAATTAACAAGTCACAGAAATCCAAAATCGCAATTTTCAATGGTACAATTTGTTAGCGTTGAATACATAACCCTACTTTCATAGAAATTATTACAAATATATAAAGATATATATTACAGTCACTTTATATATACTTCAAATGCCTTATTAAAATTATTCATTTAATAGATCAACCCAAGCTATATATGGTCAGTATATAATGAAATGAAATATAGTACCTTTAAGTACATCAAAACTACTGAATATATCGGCATAGGACTATAACCATCTGATGTAGAATTTTTGATACGCAGCTCTAAGCTATTTTTTTTTTATTTGATTGACAATAGTATTTTTTTTATTACTTAATGATGCTGGCATATTTCAACGGTAATATATATGTATATATCTCTTATATATATAAAGTATAATCATAATTAGCACATATCTGTTACAAACTAAAAAAATATTGGAACACATTGTAATTATAAAACAGATAAATGGTTTTTTTATAAAAATAAATTAAAATTAAATAAAATTCTACATTTATGTTTATGTTCAACTTTAAATCAGCAATTCCCACTACATATCATTCAAAAAACTGAAATCAAATGTTGATTTCTGTAACAATTCTTTTTGAGAATTCAATTTTTCAGATAACTCTATATTAATCTTTCTTATTTTTAAACTTTCCTCAACAAGGTATTTCAATTTATCATCTTCTTGTATTTTATTAGCCACTTTTATACAATGGGTGGACACCGGTTCTCCGACTTTGAAACCTTTCTTTTCAAATGAGATCACACTGTAAGGTATGTCTGATACGTTTTCACCGTCTTTAATTACCCTCGCAACTGTAGACCACATACAGCTATTAAAATCATCTAATTTGACCTTTATATCATTTGTCAGTTTATCAATATTCTCGGCTGCATTTTTCAAGATGTCACCAATTTTAGTAAATTCCGTGTTCAAATCTATAAGCTTCAAAACAAAGGGCTGGTGGTTGATTTCTAATAAGATTTTGGTTCTTAATTTAAGACAGTCGTAGCATACTTTAGTTATGTCATGACACTGTCGCTCTTTACCCTTGTTCTGAGCAATTGCCTCACTTTTTAAGTACATGATATAAGTTTTATAAGCATTTGTGTATATAGTCTGAAAGTTACATTTGCTGACAAAATGCTTGACATCGTCCGAAATTAGTTCATTGCAGCGTCTTTTCACAGACTGCAATCTAACAGAGAGTTGACTCCAAGCATTCTGTAGCTTGTTTATTCTCTCAAAGAGTTCCTCTACATCTTTGAACACTTTATCAAAATCACCCAGTAAGTTATTTCCTATTCCATTTTCCCTTAGTTTTTCAATATGCCCCTTTCCAGTATCAATCATTCTTTTAAGAATTTCTTCTTGAGCAAGTAGATTACCAAAAGTCTTATCTATCGAGTTGTGTTTAAGAAGCATTTCTCTCCCTTCGCTTCTTAAAGACTCAGCCCTGATAAAGAGTCCATTTATGAGAGAATTATAAATCTCCATTTGATTTAAGACAAAATACAGTCCATTCCTATACAAATTATAACTATTCTTAAAATTATATAAAGTTTTTGGATGCTCTAAGCATCTTTGTACTGCTTTCGGTACAACTGGCTCAATGTTATCTTTGACAATACACATTTTGTTGAATAGATATAACATTAAATCTGAGTGATTGTTCCAATAATTCATTACTGTTGCTTCATCACCAAGTGTGACATGGGTATTGGGACATATTAAAATTTGCTCAGAAGGTGGCATATTGATGTCTTTCTGTATCCAAAGTTTTAATGTTCCTATAGTCATTGTACCATCAATTTTATAAGCCAATTCAGATAAAGTGCTGATGGAGAAAATTCTGATTATGTTCTTTGACAAAATATTTGTAAGTTGATCAAATATAATAATTTTACTAGCCGCTTCTTTCTCTTGAGCGGGTATGTTGAATGTGACTCTAGATGGAGCATCTCTACCACGTAATTTGGGATCCCACTCAAGTGCAATTGTCAACCATTTTTCAATAAGCTCTTTAAATGGTTTTGATATATGATTTTCGGGGAATATTTCATTAGAGTACTCTATATCTCCATGAAAAGTTTCATAAATACTTATATTTTCATGGGCCTTTTTTTCAACATATGGCATCCATTGAGCAGTTGACATAAACGGAAGGAAAGGCCGTTTCCCACAAATTATTTCAAAAGTCAACAAACCGAATGACCAGAAGTCTACAGAATTACTGTATGTCTTACTGTAGAGTAATTCAGGTGCTAAATATTGTAATGTGCCAACAAAGCTGGCACAGACAGAGTTAAAATCAATTTCTTTAGCATAACCAAGATCAATAAGTTTGTATACAACTTTTTGTCCCTGTGATGGAGGACTCATTTGGTCTGCATTATCCAATATATGCATAACAACATTTTCCGGTTTCAAATCCCTGTGAGTAAGTTTTTTCTGATGTAGAAATTGCATAGCATTCCCAATGTCGTGTAGAATTTGACGCACTTGTCGTTCTTTTAAGCCGGCACACGATTCGGGTCTGTTCAAAACTTGACGCAAATCACCGCCGCTGCAATATTCCATACAAAGAATCGGCAGTCCGGAAGGATTAGCGCGAGCCAAACCTTGTATAAACTCAGGTGGTAATTCCTTCGTTCCAACTATATTCGGGTTTTGACAATCTTTCAGCATATCAACTTCTTTGGTCCATCTCTCCTTGTGTTTTTCGGTAAGTTCATCTCCCCATTTGCAAGACTTTATCGCGAGCTTTTCATCAGTTCCTTTGTGTTTCCATAGTACCACAGTACCGAAACTACCGGAGCCAAGGACTCTATCTTTAATCCAGTCGCCTATGAACACTATATCATCCATTTCAAAGTACTGATAAGTGTTAATTTCACAAGAAAATTTTCGTAAAAATAATCAAAATGAGGACACTAAACTAAAATATCTCTTGATGTTTTATGTTACCACAGAGTACGTTATATAAATATGTTACTGTCAGTAGTAAGGATGCTATCTGATGTCCTTTAGCGAATAATCTATTTTGAAACAGCAAACTCAATTTAATTGATATTTACAACAAATTATTAAGTTTTCGATCTCTGACACTATAAAATTGTGAATGGGTTTTTTTCTATTTAGATGAAAAATATATATATTAATTTAAAAGAATTAAGAGAACAATTTTTAAATATTCTATCCTCTAGAGTTCAATTTTTTCATAAATCGATTCCACTTAACAAGATTTGATCAATCTAAAAATCCTTTTTTTTTTTGCAAAGAATCTCCTTCTCTCGACAGTACTAATATTGACATTATTACTCCATAACAGTGCAGTGTAGTGAGGTGTATGCATATCTGCCAGCGTCAACTCGTCACAAAGGCGCTACCTAGTAAAAATACGTAAGATATTAGGGCTAAAGTGTGGAGCAAGAACAAATATCGACAGAGTCATTGACACAAATGTTTTATTGGCCCACACGACCAAAATATTTACGGATACCACACATAATAATATGGATAACTTTGGGCTTGTGCATAATATAGATAAGAGTTTAATACAAAACAAAGTTAAAAATTAATTTATTATTATAATCTAAAATTGGTATTTATTTATCCTTTAGTTTTTTCAATGTTATACATACCATATAATACATATTTATACCAAAGTTTGTGTTCTATGCATCTATATACATAGCGATTAAAAAGTTTTGCCAGGACTCTACCTACTTAATGCAACAAAGAGATATCTTTTATGTTTCTTATACCTTTTTGGAAATCGGTTAGGTACACTGATATCCGTTTGACCAAAGTTCCTTATTTAAGAGGTACTTAAAACACATTTAAGGGACCACTTAGGTAGATTTCATTTTCATAATCATTTGAGAGTCTTACGGGTCAGCGTAATTTTAAACTACTTAATTTCAATTTCTTAGTGTTAAGTGATATTTATTTTACGAACATGTCAAATTTTATTTGTTATTAATTCATTTATATATCACAAATTGAAAAAAATATTTTAATTTTTCGTAAGTTGGCTGCCAAAGAATAGAAACCGGGGAATTAATAAAAAGTTTCTTGTCATCACGATGTATTTAGTCGTTAAGTTTACACAAGTATTATTTGCCCTGTATACAAATATACTTTCAGTAGTCCGGTGAAACTGTTAAGACCTTGCATGGTCAATAGCGTAGTCAGATCGAAAAAAAAAAAAACAAATATACTTTCCTCACGGATGAAAACTTTATTCCGTGCTTATTATAGGATCTGGCCACAGAGCATTTTGAGGCGTTATCAATACAATACGTATGTCATAAATTAAACACTGATTTTGCAATCGAGACTTTTAATATGGACTTGTATGTTGAGGAAAAATATATATCCGTCTGTGAAATCGAATATGTCATCTTTTCAAAAAGGCCAGTGTGCATAAACACATTTTAATGGCCAACACGCTACAAGCACATATATAGTTCTAATTATGATCTGAAACTGATTATGACATATAGTCTGTGATTATAATATGACAGAATTTTGTTGTTACCGCAGTTTGCTACTATTTCATTGTTACTAACTGTCAACTTGTAAATGAAATGCTGTTTTTTTTTCATTTGGCCACTACAATCTAAAATCATATATAATTGTAATTATAATCTTAACACAAAACTGGACAGTGGATTTTAAAATGCTAGACACGGCTTCCACCTGTCGTACTTGTATGAAAGACAACGTAACTTTGATCGATGTGTTTCAAAGTGTACAATTAGAAAACAATTGTTGTATACAAATAGCTGACATGCTGAAAGAGTGCACTACATCGCAGGTAATTAATATCTATTATTTAATTTATAACAAAATTTGTATGAAACATAAAATTATGTACTAAAGTGTTTGGTTTATTTATACTTCTAATTTAAATTTAGAAACATTTTCAATTATTTTTCATTATATTGTGCTGTTCTAATATAAACAATATTCTCCATTTATATTTTTAATATTATACTTACTCTGGTTTCAGAATGGTCTTTTAAAATGGTGGTAGGTGGTTTTGGTGGTATTGATGTTAATAAGTGCCTTTGGCCTTTACTAAATACAAATTCGTTAATTTGTTTGTGTAAAAAAATATTTCAACTATACTTCTGTTATGCCATACACTATTAGGTATAAGGTAATGTTGATATTATGGATATATTTAAATTATATGTTTCCAGGTTACAAGAGAAGATGGTTTGCCACAGAAACTCTGTGATAACTGTTTAAATACCCTTCAAGTTTCATATACATTTAGAGAGCAAACTCTGAGAGTGGAACAGGAATTAAAACGGCTCATGTCGCTTCAGATCTCTGTGAAAGATGAAAAACCAGAAATTGCAATGAAAAATGAAAGTATGCAGGATTATTTCGATTGTGCCAGTGAATATGACTATGATTCGTTACCGAAATGCAAGCAGGAGGATGTAGATAACAAATGCAATAACTGTGGCAAACAGTTTATTGAAGAGGAAAAACTTTTGAAACATATTATGTCACGTAGTTGTACAGGGTTTTCTTGTACGATCTGTAAGAAAACATTTCATAAACAAACATCTTTAGATAAGCATATTGCTAAACATCATGCATATAAATGTAATTTGTGTTCTTTGAATTTTTCTACAAAGTCACTTCTATTGGAGCATGTAATTACTCATTCGGTAGATGACGTTAAAGCTGAGTATGAGGTGGACGTAAACTTTCAATGTTCTCAATGTGATATGTCCTTTGTTAAACCAAGATCCTTGGCGATGCACATGAAAAAACACAACAATAAAGTCAAAGAGAGGTTAAAATTCGTATGTGACATTTGCAATAAAAGTTTCTCATTGAAAACTCTCCTGAGGAGGCATTTGAGGATACACAGTACAGTGAAGCCATACAAGTGTACGAAGTGCCCCAAGACATATTCAAGGCAAGATCAACTGACAAATCATTTAAACAAGCATAATGGTCGTAAACCATATTCCTGTTCTTTTTGTAAGAAAGGTAATATAACATTTAATGTACCGCATCACAATGCTATGATACTTTTTCAGTTAATTTCATCTATATATTTAGAAAAATGAATTTTGGTATATGAGACAAACCACGAATCTTGAAAAAAAAAACAAAAAATGCAGTCCTCGGGTATGTCTAGAGTTGGTTAGTTTTCTGTTACATAAAAATGGCAATATAACATGCAAACCATAATCATGAAGAACTTCATTTTAACCGGAACGAAAAATTGTAAGGCTAAAAGAGCTCATCAGACTTCGTAACTATATAATTATAATCATAAATATAGTGCTACAACAAAATAATCTCAAGGAGGGTTGATGTCAGGACAGGTGGCCGATCATAAAAATTAAGCCAAATTGTATACCACAACATGACAAACATGTACAGACCCTACTTATGTGGGATAAGGGTAAGAAAAAGAAGAAGAGAGGAACAACTGTTTTCAACATTCTTTGTATTAAATGTATATATGTAATGTAAAATCAATTGGTGAATGTATTTAACTCACCACACAAACATTAGTAATGTGTTTGGTTCTATAATAGAATTTGGTTTTGTAGTATTCCTATTATGTATGTATGTATTAAGTATGTTTTATTTCAGGGTTTACACAGCTATGTAGCTTGAAGGACCACCTGCGGACTCACACGGGAGAGACTCCCTTTCTATGTTCTGAATGCGGTAGAGGTTTCTCAAACAGTTCAAACCTGAGACAGCACATGTTGCGCCACACCGGAGTCAAACCTTACGCTTGTAACATGTGCCCCAAGACGTTTGTCACGAAAGGTAATCATATCAAAACTAGCTGATACCCGTAACTTTGCATTGCTTATTACCTTAACAACATATTTCATCTTAAGAGAAACTGAAATGAAATATATAAAAAGTACAAAATACGCTACAAGTACATTATATAGTTCTAATTATGATCTGACACTGATAAAAAGTACAAAATACCTTTACAAACAATGTTATTTGTTTTCTACTTCTCTCTTGCGCATCAAACCACTTGCCCCATTTCTCCATAGCAAGAAAACATACGTCATTGAATGGTTAATGATTAAGGGCCTGCACACACTACGGTTTTTCACCGCATAAAAGTCCGCCGCAAATTTTGTAGCATATGAACGTGTATGCAAGAACGCGCACTGAGGGAAGACTTCCGCACCGGAATTAATACACCGAAAGAAACCGCAACCAATGGCAGTAATGCTCCAACTAGGTGAAGAAATGTTGTCGCTGCTTGTTTTAGATAACAAGGACATTGTGCCTTGTCTGTTTCCTTAGTTTTTTAACTACGTTTTACGTTTTTACTGACAGTTTTCACAACCATTTAGACAATTTTGTTCCGAAGGTTTTTATGTATGTGGTATTTATTTGAAGTAGAGAAAAATCGACGTATTCTAAAGGTTTTGGAGTGTTCTTATTGATAATGACAGTTAAACCTTATGAGATATATTATATAAATAGTGTAGGTTTGAGTTTTTGGCAAGTCTTGGAATGTCATGTAGTGGATCTTATATTTTATTCCTAACTTGTTATTTGGCTCTTATGTAATATAGTTTGGTTATTGTATACAAGTGAATTGGATGGGAAACCATACCACAGAACATGGGTTCTGAGTTGCCATAAAAACTTCCTGAAATATTCCAACAAGGTGGCCATCATCTTGTTAGTTCATTGAAATGATCGCAAGGAACTTGTAATTGTAACCTACTCAACAATGGCAGTAATAATCTACTAAAAGATTGGTTGAGACAATTAAAAAAAGAAAATATAAGTACTACGGAATTGTGCATCTTAAGAATACATACAAAAAGTATTTAATATCTCTATTAAGAATCATTCAGAAATTATTTTTTACATATGTGGAGCCAGGTCGCGGTACTAGTTCTATGACTAAATACGAGGGGTAAAACTTGTAGACCAAGAGCCTGTGAATGCCATCAGGCCTTCCTGATTTTATAAAAGCTGAGAGTTTTTTGGCGCATGCTTCTGATATAAGTAGGAACAATGAGCTAGTATGGGATTTGGAACATTGTGGCTTTGGCAGGTAACAAAGGTAGCAAAGGACTATAAAATATCAACAAAAATGTATCAAATAGTATAATGTAGGATTTTTATACCATATTTTTATTTTTATATAATATTAGTAATCACGATATTTATTGACAGGTACTTGACATCATGGCAAACCTCTGCCAAAAATGTGTAAACTTTAAGAAGTTGTAATTGTATTTACATTGTAGTATCAAACCTCAATTTTATCATAGTACTTGGGTAGCTATTAGATGTTTCCTCTGAAGCGAGACAGTTTCGACAATTCTAAATTATTATTTATTTATTTTTTCGAACTGACTACGCTATTGACCTAGTAAGGTCTTCACCGGACTTATAAGGTGAGCGCTTAAGGCACTCAACCGATTTTTATTTGAGCAACTAGCTCAAGGGTGCACGGCACACCTCGGCTTGGCTGTTGCCTGATTCATGCAATTCGCGACCTATCTTTTTTTTTTCTATCTTGGGGAAATCCCTTATGGATACACCACCCTCTCGGGGGAGAGGGTGGGCTATGTCCGACTCGCACGGATCTCTATAGGTGGTCAAACTGACGCCTCCTCCTGCCCGTTGGCGGAGACGGCCACTTTGAGGGTCCTGTTCACGGACCCTCTCCACCGCCTCCCTCTGCGAGACGACCTCCTCGCAGAAGCAGGCCATAACATTCCACACATCCTTGCTACCGAGCATGGCCGCAACTACGCTCGGCAGCGAGAGATCGTGTCCTACCGCCGCAGCCAACGCGCGAAGCTGCTCCTCCCGCGCAGCACACTCAGATAGAGTTACTCCGCTGTGTCCGGGTCAACGCCCGCACGCACGTCAGTGGGGCTCGAACCGCCAGCGTCAGTCCAGGGTGAGGCCCAGATACCTCATCGGGATCCCCCCCCTGACACAGACGCCCTCCACATATATGTGGGCCCCTGGAGGCGGCCCTCGCCGAGGCTCATGGAACATTAGGGCCTCGGTCTTAACGAGGGCCAACCTTCTGATGCGCCCGACCACGACGGTCACAGTCTCCGTGGCCAGGATTCGCGACCTATCTGAGCTAACCTAAGTTAAACTACATATTCATATATATATGAGTTATTGAATCATATATGTGTACCAAACATACATATCTCAATAACTCTTATGTGTGTTTTGTATCGGATATTTCTAAACTATATCAGTTCGATAAGGGAAAAAAAAGTAAAACCCTTCCACTTTTATGTGTAGCCGTGGACGCGTGCACGTGTGTGGAGGTAATATCTGTAATGTGGTTGCAGTGATGTAAATTTTGTGTCACTTTATCGCGCGAGCAGCGCACTCAAGGGCTCCACGCCGAGGGAACGGACCTACCAATTCTAAACCCTCGCCATACAAATATATAGTGTGGCTATAGGCGCGAACGCGAGGCAATATATATCCAAATAGATGGAAGTGAGATAGATAGTGAGTTAGGTATTTTGCAGGCTTTGCGAATTTTTCGGTTACTCATTAAATAAGTATTATACCACAAGTACTCGTTTTACTATTATTGTTTGTGCAGATTATAAAATAAATGTAATTCGGTTTTGATAAATCATCATCATGGGAGACATATTGATTCGTGTTATTTGCATTAAAAAAGAATGTAATATATCAATATAAAATAACAGAGACCCGGCATTCACACCTACGCGACGTATATTAATGCATATGTTTCAAACGAGCGCCGCACGCCCCGCCACGCTCAACTCTCGATTTAAGCGTCGACTCTGGCCGTACACTAAGGCCTCTTGTACACTCACGTTTTTTCGGCGTGAAAATGTACGGCTAATTCGTCGTGTTGTATGGATCACGGTGGGAGCTTGCTAACATACGCGACGGCGATGCGGCATGGCGCCGCTGCCGTGTTCGCCGTGCCTGCCCCTCGGCGCGCCGCGTCTTCGCACGGAGTTATTTTCATTAGTGTTGTGTCGCAGTCAATGCGAGCGTGTCGACGGCGTCGGACTTTTTCACGTTTTCGTGACAGTTTACGTACGCTGATTTTGTTTTACGAGTAATATCTGATGTCGTTTTCTGCATTCTAAAGTAATTGTAAAACTTGTCTTCATCTTGCCTCAGTTGATTCTTGACAAGTGTATAAAATGTGTCACATTCCTCTTGTTTTTCTAAAATTGGATATATCCAAAAGCTCTTTTTTTCTCTTCTTTTTTGAGTTATCTATATACATCATACGCAAGGATAATCTTTTTATTACAAGGATGATAGATTCATGGCGAGGATGTCCAGAGTTTGGCGCAAAAAAATCTCAATCTGACCGGCACCTCGCTGTTGTCTCGACCGGTAGCTTTGCCGTGCCATGTATTAGCTTGCACGTTTTGTACGTCTAACGCGTCGTACGGTTAAGAAAACGTGCCATATACAAGAGGCCTTAGACTATCCGGAAATGCTATCGCAGTGCGGGGACCATCTATTGCGGATTTTTTTTCGGTGCGTTTTTTATTTTGCACCGCAACTAGTACGCGCAGGCCCTAAAAGAATCATATTTTCTTAAAACCTTATCTAATGAAAGAAACTGTAGATTTTTTTAAATATGGCTGTAGTTAGTAAGACAAAAAAAAATGTCAGGATTTTTTCGAACTGACTATTCTATTGGCCTAGCAAGACCTTTACAGCTTCACCGGACCGCAAATATGGCGGATATCTATCTAGTAGTTTTTGTGTGATGGGAACTCAAAAACATACCTTTATCATTTGCATTTTATATTCATATAGATATCGTGTAATCGGCGAATTAGCATCATTGTCGACAATTTTTCCCAGGTCAAATGACTTCCCATATGACGACGCATACGGGTGAACATCCATATAAATGTGATAAATGTGGTGCTGAATTCACGAAAGCCAACTCTTTGAAGAAGCACTCTTATATACATCTGGGCTTGAGGCCGTTTGTTTGCGATAATTGTAACATGCGGTAAGTTTAGTATACATCATGACTGGTTAACGAGTTGCAATACTCTCACAGATTTCTCATTACTTGCTTCTCGTCCTAAATCGATTTAAAAAATAGGTGCTTAATATATGATCTAATTATCTAGAGAAAAACAAAACTGATATACAATATGTAAATTAAGTGATTTATAAAAAACGAACTGGTTTAACAAATATGGAAGCGAATGAATCACGCCGTGCCGAATTCCCACGACGAGCAGTTACGCAATGATTAACCTTGAAAAGCACCCCTTTAATTTAGTTAATTGAAACTAGGCCTGATTTTTTTACGCATAAAAGTATCGTTCCCATACTTTAAAAAGTTTTAGAATAAACTTTAACTAAGATCCTCTTTGCTGCTTGCTTATTAGTATTTGTTTTGATATTAATATTTTGTATGTTAAATGTGACCATGGACTACCACACGGTAGTAGGGTTTTACTGTTTAAACATTCACCTGGTATATATTAATATTATTATGTGTCTGGAAATAATTTTCTTCAATTTATCATTTTCTTCTGTTAGTTTCTATTTATTTCTACCTTTCTCACACCATCCCTTTAGGTCTTACCTGTATTTTATATAAGGGGACCTCACCAAATCGGAGGTTTGAACAAAAAATTCTGAACAAAAGATCTTTAATTTTTATATGTTTTAGTACCCCTTAAAATAGCCCTCCTGGTAAATTTTGATATTTTTGTTTTACTCATTCTATTGCGCTCATTTCAAAACTCATTCTAGACTTTTTTGAGAATATATTAGGTACTGCCATTTTAAATTATAATCCGGGTTTTGCTTTCTATATACCATTCATTTTTTTTAAATACTAAAATTACTAAAATTCTATACATTTTTCACTTTTTTGAAAAAATAGACACAATATATTTTAATCTATCTTTGAATCTTTCAATACTGAAGGTATCATTATGTATTGCCCACAGAGTATTAAACGCCAATAAATCCACAGTACTTTTCGTGGTCAAGTTTCGACACGATGTTTTCCTTCCTTGTAGTCTTTTGATTAAGTAAGTGTGTGCAAATCCCTTCAACATCTTCTTCTTACCCTTATCCCACATAAGTAGGGTCGGTACAACATGTTTGTCATGTTGTGGTATATGATTTGGCTTGATTTTTACGATCGGCCGCCTGCCTGACATCAACCCTCCTTGGGATTTATTGTACCACTGTATTTATGATTATTATTATATGTTTACGAAGTCTGATGGGATCTTTTAGCCTTAATATTTTTCTGTAGGCTTTAGCTTTAATACGGTATTTATAGTATCTGCTTGAGCGGAACCACCGTTCCGGTTACAAACGAAGTTCTTCAAGATTATGCAAATCCCTTCAACATGAAATATGTTTTTTTTTAAATTCCATATATTTGTTTTATGGTCACTTAAACATTTACAGGTTCACATGTAAAGACCATTTGAAGCGTCACTATCGTATACACACTGGAGAAAAACCTTACAAATGCAAGGTGTGCGAACGAGCGTTCACACAGAGCAACGATCTTGTTAAACATACGAGGTCACACTTCGGGAAATACATATACAAGTTAGTATACATCATACATACACAAGACATCCTTGATATCTATGACGGCCTCAAATTTTCATATTTATAGATTACTGAACCAAACTTATAAATTAATAGCTGCATACCTTCGATCAACAATAACTAGATAAAGGGTCACGTACAAAATCGAAGCTAAAAGCTATCCACGTAAATATATACTTATGTGTAGCTATTTCTTTACTAAGAAAGGCAGAAAAAAGTGTTAATACAGTTTTAAGTTCAACCCAATTACAACCATAACATCTAGTAATAAAGTCACAAATGTTCAAAATATTATCTAACACTTACGATAAAACGAGCAAAGCAATAAATTACTCCCCTCACAAATGAAAAGACAACATAAACAACATTTAGTGTGAATTCGACCTTTACACTTAATGAATAAAGTACTTTTCCCGTTATTGTACGTGTTTGTGCATGGTTGGAGAGCCTAGGCCAAACAATTGTATCACATGTTTAAAATCGGTAATTTTGTTCAAAATTTGATATTATTTGTTAGTTTAAAGCTTAAAATATAACTTATTCAATATGTATTTAGCGAAAGTAAGATACTCCGGCCGTTAAATTGCTTTTTCGGGTATTATTTTTGCATCTTTTGAATACACTGCGGCATGTGAAACGGGCTTACATTGGCTGTTTCAAACAAACTAAACAAAATAAGGGCACACATTTCAAGTGAGCTGTTATTTACCGAGACGTATTTTTCGCGCCGACCCTTTATCTAGTTATTATTGAAGGTGCATACTAACGAATAAAATGATAATAAATATTTCCTTTACAGTATGACCATGTAATTAAATAGAATGGCACTCACTTTTTTATATGGAAAATGTTTAATACACATTTTACATTTTTCCCTATTATTTTCTTTCATACAAACCTTGTCCTGACAGTTACAAACTCAACAAAAAGAATTAGCCGATTAGATCCAGTCACTCTAATGTGAGACGTTTGTGTAATTGATTTTTATTTATATAGACTAGGTTCTCTTCGCGAATTCGTCCACCTGGACTTACTTTGAGCTGATGCTAACACGCAGCGGAAGCTCTCAAAAGGAAAATACCCTATTTTGAAACATTATTTTTTGTTACTCCGCTCCTATTGGCGTTAGTGTGATTATATATAACCTATAAATGAAAGGAAAGCCTTCCTCGATAAATGAGCTATCTAACACTGAAATAATTTTTCCTAGTCAAACCAGTAGTTCCTGAGATTAGCGTGTTCAACCAAACAAAACCCAACAAACTTCAGCTTTAAAATATTAATATAGATTCTACCGCATTAGCTACATACAGACTTTCCCAATAAACTTGGCAACAATCCTCCAGAACTCTGAGAGCATATTTTAGCGGTAAATATGTAAAATGATACAGCGCAAAACACTGGGCTTGTAGGATTTGCTATATCCAATGATATTTTAAGTAAAAAGTTGTAGATACGTTAAAAGCGCTTCGATAGCGCCTTGTTATTTTTGCCAGCTGCCCCCGTCAATCCGCCCGTATCTAAGCAACATGTAGCTATTTATTTTTCACCACCGATGTTAAGAATATGTCATCTTACTTCCGCATTTTATCTAAGACAATGTTGCATTGCAATATTACTTTACGTATGTGTGCGTTATCGTGCCATTTGTTTTATCAAAATGTCTACATTAACGTATTTACAGCTTTTTATATATAATATCATTGGCTAAATTTGCTATATAATTACACTGTTACAGGTGTACGGTCTGCAACACAGGGTTTAGACTGGCCAGCGAGCTTAAACTCCACTATCCTGTACATTTCAACGGAGATCAAAGGACTATCCAAGAACCTCAACCCGACGAGAATGAGATCCTTCACACCAGTGACGACGTGAAAAATGTAAATGATGAATTAAAAATAGCGAACAGATTCACTATAACGATAAATAACTTGGATGAAAATGGTGCCGTTGGAGAGTTCACTGTTAACATAAGTGCGGATGGTAGCTAGGGCTTAGTTTTGGTGAATTCCAATTTTAATGGTATATATGGGCCTAGAAATGATACTTACTTTAATGTAACTAGAAAATCGTGACGTCATTTTCTTATCACTGTGAAATAACAAGTGATATATCACGGTCAGTTATATGTTACTTTGGTAAATTTCAAGTTTTATGGTAAATGTGGGCATGGAAGTGATAGTTACATTAATATAACTAAAAAATCGTGACGTCATTTTCTTATCACTGTGAAATAACAAGTGATATATCACGGTCAGTTATATGTTACTTTGGTGAATTTCAATTTGTATGGTAAATATGGGCGTGGAAATAATAGCTACTTTAATATAACTAGAAAATCGTGACGTTATTTTCTTATCACTATTAAGTCACAGATTTTATATCACGGGCAGTTATATATTACAAATAGCGATTAACAATAAAACTGAGTCCCATTAGACTACGGCGATAACAAATACATTTGCACGTGATATAATTTCCTTCATAAAATTGTTTCACAGTTATAGAATTAGCGCTTATTGTTGATTTAAGTAACGCGATATATGACGAGTGATATGTGATATGTCATGCCTATCGTGAGGTAATAATTTTGCGGTGTATGTTTACGCTGCTATAGATTTAGCGTGAACATTATTTATATTATGTTATATGATATATGTGAGGCTTGTAAAGTTTTATGTAATGTTTTATGTAAGTGAAATGGAATGCATAGTCCCATCGAAAATATATTTACTGCGAGGCATATTGTTTGAATTTTTATTTAAAAGTGTTATTGGTAGCTAGCTATGCCCGCGACTCGCGTGGATCCTAATGTAAAAAACAGTGAAATCCATTAAGCTTTTTTTTTTTTTGTGTCATTGGTGGCAAACGAACGGGTGGGTCACCTGATGTTAAGTGATCACCACCGTCCATGGACACTAACAACACCAGAGGAGTCGCAAGTGCGTTGCCACCCTTTGGGGGGAAGGGTTTAGAGGAGGGAGAGGGAGAGGAGAGAGGAGAGGAGAGGGGAGGGGAGGTGGGTCTCCGGCGCTCTCACTGACCGAACGAAACGCAACAATGCAAGCACTGTTACTTCACGTCGGTTTTCTATGAGAGGGTGGTACTACCCCGGACGAGCCGACCCATTCATGCTGAAACCAGTAATAGTTTCAGTGTGGCTCTACCACCATAGAAAAAGTCCATTAAATCGCGTCATCATCAAAATGACAATAACTTTTGATAGAGTGAACCGATTTTAATGAAACCAAGAGTAGATATTACTCGAGGATGCGTTTTATGATTTTCTCGAAGAGGTTTTATCCTGAACGCAGTACTTTAGCAGTGATGCTTGTTTATACTAACGGACAGACAGACATTTCTAAAAATGATTGAAAAATGTATTTTATTACTTCTTCCAAAGATACCTGCAACATTTTTTTTTCATAAAATTCTAAAAAAATACGGACCCGTTAGATTTTCATTCTTATTGTAT
Organism: Antheraea pernyi; assembly: GCA_015888305.1. NCBI lineage: Eukaryota > Metazoa > Arthropoda > Insecta > Lepidoptera > Saturniidae > Antheraea > Antheraea pernyi. The sequence goes on along the minus strand of MU158882.1, from coordinate 548,837 downwards.
GTATGTAGATGTACGCATGAGTGACGTAGTCGCTGACGTCATTTTCCAACGTCAGCAAAATAGTAAACGGCATTCGGTACTGCTTGAGATGAGGTTACACGGACAATTAATTGCCCAATAATAGTGTTTACAGCTTAAAACCTTATAGTTTTAGTAACTTAGTGTATTGTTTAAAAACATATCTACTATATAAATAAACCGATAGAGGTACGCCATTGTGTGCGTATCACACGAAAGCTGCTAAATGCTTGTAAACTTTTTAAAACGAATTTCAAGTACCGAGCATTTTTTCTTTATAAAGACTATTCGTTATACGGAGGGAAGGGAACAAATAAATGGTTTTGCGGTAAACCAATCAAATTGAACTAATTTCTACGTTATATTATGTTTATCGTCATAACAGACGACGTTATAAATACTGTACACTGTAGATTGAAATCTTTTTTTTTTAGTCATACATCATAGACAATATCACGATACGTTCATTTAATACACATATCACGAAAATAAAAAACTACGATTTTTCAAAAAACACTATGCGTTCACCGATGTATGAAAAGGGGCAAGCGGTGTGATGCGCATGCACAGGTGAGGGATAGTAAACGGATAACGTTGTTTACAAGGAAATTATGAAAAAAACGTTGCATTTTTTTTCTACACATAAAATATATTGTTGAAATAGTCAACAACGCAGATGTGGCGGGTATCGGTTAGTTGTGAATTAATCAATATGACACTATAATACTCCCAATGTATAATGATAATTTATTGTGATAAGTTTGATATTTTTAAAATGAGTAATATCGTTTAATGTTTGTAAATACATTTTTTATAGTTTGAAACTCATCATCTTACCCTTATCCCACCTAAGTAGGGTCGGCACAACATGTTTTCCTTTTCCACGCTCGCCTATCAGATGTCATCTCAGTCATCACACCTTTTACACATATCATGTTTCACACAATCCATCCATGCTTTTTTCCGTCTTCCTCTACTCTTATATCCATCGACCGTTTTTTAAAGTTAAAACTATAAATATATAATGTTTTTTTTTTCATTTAATTATTTTAATACAATTATAGGAGTTATATCGTTGTTTTAAGGCACCGAAGACTTGCTTATAAGGTGAACAGAATGTTTGTTTGGACAGAAAACCATGACATCTATAATTTCAATATATGTATATCTATCGGACTCGACCAAAAATTGTATAGTATTAGATATTATAAAAATTACATTTTCATTTTTGTGTTTTATTTCAATTAGTACTTAAAATCACCCCTTTAATATACGCATATATATATATATATATATACTAGCGGGCAGGGCGGATGTTGTCCCGCCTTGATTAAAAAGAAATCTAAAATTCAACCGCAGTGCCACTTACCGGGTCCTATTGTGAATCTAAACCATTCTCGGATCCACTGGAACATGAATACAAAATCGGTCCAGCCGTTTAGGAGTTCAGTGATATACACACGTACAGAAGGAATTTATATATAAAGATATATTGTACATTTTAGGTATATTTACATTATCACATATTTTTACAATGACTGCCAAAGTAGACAGCCTCTGTATGTAGCCAGGATACGAAACAGCTCGTTTTACAACCAGAGACACTTTAGAGGACCTTAATATAATTTAATTCTATATTAAATTGCAAATAATGTAATCATTTTTAATTATGAAGATAAAACACTAACGTCCGTTCCAATACAGAGCTTATTCCGACGAACACTTATGCATATATCGCTCGTAGAAGGTCATCATATAACTAACATTTCTCCACTAATAAAATGGAAAGACAACTAAGGATTAAAATATACATGTACTCTAAATAAAGCGTTCGTAGTCTACGCGTTCCCGGGATCTTTTACTTTGGACTTAATCGGCCCTAAGAGGTTTGCTATCCATTTTTGCAATGACGCAGCAGCCTGAATTATTATCGACAGCCGAACTGTTCTCAACATTATCCAATGATGGAAGTACGGCGTTACGCCCGCATTACACCGTAGTCCGGTGAAGCTCTGAAGACCCGTCAGGCCAATAGTAGGTCAGATCGAAAAATCCCGTATTATACAAAAAAATTGAGCCGTCACGGGACGTCTGGCAGCTGTGAAATATCGAAATTGATTTGTATAAGTTATATGCCTAAAAGAACAGATTAAGACAGGAATCAGTTATGGCATAATGAAAAGATAAAGCATTACAAATTTTTTCCATAAAATAATGTCTATTTATTTATTTTATTACACAAATATTCATTTTTATTAAATAGAAAAATTCAACTCGGCGTAGGCGCGGTGTGTTTGGCGGCATTTACAAAGGGCGCTAGGTCGTCGGCGCGTGCCACTTAACACTTGTAGCACGAGTGACCGATAAAAGAATTTGAATCTTATTTTTATACAGATAGGGTTGCAAATGTTTTTGAGTATTTCGTTAATAGTGCAAAGTTCGTGTTTTGCGTCGCCAGGTGTCACCAATCCAACAATCCGGTTTACCCGCGCCTGTAGATGTTTCACATTAAAACTACACGATATATTTCAATTGCACTTTTTAAGTGAACCTTCTCTTGGTAAGGTGTGCCAAGCTTTTAATGTGTATATAGGTTTTAAGCTGCGAGAGGATGAGATAGAATGCATTTCTATTTTATTTTTTTAATGTAGCTTGGCAAAATGACTGCATTGTGCCTGATGGTAAGCACAGTACAATTCAAAAACAATGGCGACCACAGAGTGACACAGTATCCATCGCCGGTTGCCACTGTCATGCCGGGCTGTGAAAGGCTGGATATGCACAAGCTGATCCCGAAATGCGACACGTAGAAGCGAATCACTATGACGGGCTTTTTCGCCATATACATGGTGGTTGTGACCCAGTCAGGCTGTAAACCCTACCACCCCGCTTTCGCCATTGCCTCGTTTGTTGGTCAGCAGGGTGCACCACGTGCAGGTGAGATTGGCTACGGTGTCTTACATCTTCGATGTTATTCGACACTCCTTACACCCCTAAGTCTTCTATATAGTTCTCCTACCCTTCATATCCTCTTTATGTGATAGTACGGAGCGGTCTGCGTTCCCACTACTCTGCAGTCGTATACCAGTCTATAAACGGATTCTGCATACCATTAGACTTCATGATGTATATATTCTTAATGTACTCGAACTATGTGTGTGCAGGAGAGGGAAAGTAAGCGGACAACACTGTTTAGGAAGAAATTGTATAAACAAAGTATAATAATGTTTTTAATTTCGTTACTATAGTAATGCAGAGGACGACACGGGTATGTTATTAATAAAATGTCTATATATATATATTTAAGGTCCAAATAATAACATTAGGAATAGTAGAAATGTCACAAGGCAATAAGAAACACGCTGAACATTGAAATGGGACTGTCTATTTATTAAATGAAGCTGTAGGAAGACATACCTAAAGACGCTTGGGGACATATTTTCAATATTTCTCTTCGATCGTAGATATATTAAACTTACTGTTGCTTCACTGTAATTAGCATTCAGTACAGTGCAGTTCTTTGTCATACTCGAATAAAAAGAGGTTCATAGGTTAATATACCAGTGAAGACCATAATCGAATCACATCAGTCGATACCCTGTCTTTTTATGTATCGCAGACAACGTACATACACAATTTTATGTCAATCGGTTGATTAGTTTGTGAAGCGTGACAAACAAACGGACATTCCCATATATGTAAATAAATAATAGAGGCCCGTCTTTATGCGTGCATCACGCAAACACTAAACGATAGATTTATATTTTTTAGTTTTAATACTTAGACACTTGGTGTTAAAAAAAACATTTGTTTTTGAAGTGAAACTTCTAATAGGGCTTTGAAATTTTAAGCTGCAACCTTTTTGTGCAACGAAACGTGGTGAACACGGTGTCGGGTAAAGTGGGAGCAGTGTCTCATTTGCCTTTGGTTATTGGTTGTATTTGGTTATTAACACACATTTTTTTTTCAATTATGTACACAGAATATATTAAAAACATCACAGCCGACGACGCGGTTATCAGCTAGTTTACAATGTTTGTTAGGATTATACAAGAAGAAGTAGTAGTTGTCAGTAGTCAAGTTTGACATATACTTTTGTACGCAACAAAAAAAAAACCTAAAACTTCCTGCCTCCTGTAAGAAAAGCAAAGAACATTTAATAGTCTAAGTAGAATTTTATAATAAGACAACCAAATATAGCACTTAGTATTTACGCATTACTAGCGATATTAAAACGATGCCAGTTTCGTCATTTCGTATACAATAAAGTGCTTAACAGTGAAGCGTGTTTGAGACTTGTACGTATCCCCTCTTGACCTAATAACAATGAGGCACGCCTCTATTGTTCCCTTGAGCTTGACATTGTAAGGATAAAAAATAAGTCATTAAAGCTACGTTTTAAATATTTCTGAATTATTAAAATAATAGAAATAACACTTGATTCCTATTACATATTTATTGATTTTTATTATTCACTAGATACACGTCTCGGCTTCGCACGGTTATAATAGGGAGTCGATTAATAATGTTCCTTTAACATTGCGATTATGTAATTAAATAAAATGGCCACTGTACAAATGAACATTAATCTATATATAAAGCTAGCGGGTCTGCGGACGTTGTCCTGCCTTGATAATAAAAAAAATCTTAAAAGGCATCCGCAGCACCACCTACCAATTCCAATTGTGAATCTAAACCATTCTCGGATTCAATGAAACACGCACACAAAATTTCATCAAAATCGGTCCAGCCGTCTAGAAGGAGTTCAGTGACATACACACGCACACAAGAAATATATATATAAAGATAAGAATGTAGATCTGTCTGTTTGTATTTCTTTTTAGATTTTTGTGAAAAAAAATTGTTGGACGTGTGTAGGAATAGGTAATGGAATATATTTCAATCATTTTTAGAAATGTCTGTCTGTCTGTTTGTTCGGACACGCATCACTGCTAAAGTACTACGTTCACGTAACCAAGAATATCATAAAGCATACCCTCAAGTACCTAATATTTATTATCTGTTTCATTATAATCGGTGTACTCTATTAAAAGTTATTATAATTTGAATGACGGCTCGAGTTAAATACGAGAAAAGGTAGATAGTAGGTAAGTAAATGCAATTCAATCTCTTAAAAAAAAACAAGATATTATATAATGCATAAGTAATACATAACACACAGTGAACTAAAGACTGTTTTTTATATTAAATTCTAAGCGGACGAAGTCGCGGGGCCAGCTCGTCTATATTTCTTGCCCCACTCGTTCACTATTATATGGAACATTTTAACTCACATTTCTCACTTTTCCGTATGATTTTTTAAATTTTTGCTATCATACAAGCTGATTGTAAAGGCGCCGTCATGTTTTACGCGCTTTCTACCGGGTTTGGCGGTCGCTCAGTTATCTATCCAAATTGTGGATATCTTGCGATTGTTAAAACTGCACTTGGTTATGAAATGTATGGGACCTCACTGAGTCCTAAAACAGTTTTATAGGTAATAGTGTTAGGTTTTATAACAAAGTCCCAAAACAAATTACTAATTTGCCGGATAGTGAGTTCAAGAAATATTTTATTTTAGGGTTTTAATATCTAAAGGCTATCTATTATAGAGTGGATCAATATGTGAACGATTGTGACGTCTGGAAATGACGCCCCTCTCTGTGCATTCACTAATAACGAATATAACTATTTATGTTTTGTAAAAATATATAACATAAAGAGATAAACCAGATCGAGTTTCTTGCCGGTTCTTCTCGATAACTGGGTTGGGTTGTTTTCGGTAGCTTTGACATTCATACGCGCCTTCTCAGGGTCTAAATTGAATAAAGGATATTTTGATTATCTCTTATTGAATTTGACATCCACCAGTCAATACATTATCTCCGTCAGTTCAGCATATTGCTGTCGTAAAACAAAGCTTCGCAAATTACAGATAAACCCGCTTGCGTCCCGATATCAGATCCTATAAATATAAACGGATAATAAATCCACTGTGACATAAAACAAATCTGTAAATGAATCGAATGACTGATTATTTTATCTTAACTGGTTCTTGCAAATTCGTTCTCATTATAATATGCGGTATTTGGCATGTCGCGTAGGCTTGGAAGAGTGAGACGGCTAACATCGGCTTTTTTTTTATTTGAACCATTCCAGTGTACTCACCGATGCAACATGCCAAATCAAAATCAAGGTAGGTACTGTGGTTTTATTTTATGAAGGCAACTACTTATTAAATCTAGTTTAATTATGGAATGTTTTACATTTTTTTTTAATAGCACTTCATTAGGAGAAATCGTCAACAGTACATTTTTGAAATGACTTTCTACTCTCGTTAGTGCAACATACCATTACCGTTAGTTGATAAACGGTTTCTTTTGAAATATTAAATGAACAATTTCTTTTCCCCCTCCCCTCTTTCTCCTTCTCCCAAACACAGGCTGGCAACGCATTTGCAACTCCTCTGGTGTTGCAAGTGTCTATGAACGGTGTCGATCACTTAACATCAGTTGGCTCCTATGATATAAAAAAAGTTTATTGCGAACTGACAGACAGACAGACACGGTAGGCGACTTTGTTTTATAATATGTAATGTTATGTATCATTTCATTTCGTCAATTGTACTTTTGTGAATTTTTCATGTCTTTACGACTCCCTCTTACTATCACATTTTTCTTGTTTCACGTTCTTTCTGACCTTCCTTTTATATGGTATAATGGTAATATAGAGCATGATATAATTTTTTTATCTCTTTATGCATTACCTATGGAATTCTATTTAAGACGAACAATCTTACTGTAAAAAAGGTTAAAATACTTCGCTCGATAGTAACCTTAAAAGAATAGCAAGATAAAAGTTCATAAACACGGTTCTTATTTACAAGTAACTAACCAGGCCATCCCAGCCTAGCGTACGGTTTGGCCACTCTTTGCTTTGTATAATCTATGACTTGCGTACCACTTTGTCTTAACAAATAAGGTTTAAAACACACGGAGAATATTCGTTATGCGAAATTTTACCATCACGTAATCCTATAACATATATTTGTGAAATAAGGTGATATCATATGTTATCTTCATTTGATTCCTTTTCACGGTATTTTTAACATAGATAAGCTTTGACACTTAAGATTAAATATAAAACTCGAAATTAGTTACAATTCTTTGTCAAATTACAGGCTTCAGTTGAAAATTTGTCGTCCCTTTTCACACATAAATCACTACATATTATAAAACAAATTCCTCTGCCACATCTGTCTGTCTGTCTGTTCGCAATAAACTTAAAAACTACTGAACGAATTCTCATGCGGTTTTCACGAGTTGATAAAGTGATTCATGTAGAAGGTTTAGGTACATAATTAGTCAAGATTTTTTTTAATTATCAAGGCGGGATAACGCCCACCCAGCATGCTAGTGGTAGATAAATAAAACAGAACAATTTTTATTTAGAAACTATTCGTCGAAATCGTTCCTTTTTTTAAATGTCACTTTAGAATGAGTACTGAAACAGATAGAAAAAAAAATTTTTTTTGAGGTTAAATTTGATGTTACTTCTGACATTACCATATTCTTAAACATATAACAACGAAGCGAATTTATTTATAATTTTATTTTAATAAATACCTATGTCACAGTATTGTAATGATGGTAGAGCTACGCTGAAACTATTACTGGTTTCAGCATGAATGGGTCGGCTCGTCCGGGGTAGTACCACCCTCTCATAGAAAACCGACGTGAAGTAACAGTGCTTGCATTGTTGCGATTCGTTCGGTCAGTGAGAGCGCCGGAGACCCACCTCCCCTCTCTCCTCTCCCTTTCCCTCCCCTAACCCTTCCGTCCAAAAGATGGCAACGCACTTGCGACTCCTCTGGTGTTGTTAGTGTCCATGGATGGTAGTGATCACTTAACAGCAGGTGACCCACCTGTTCGTTAGCCACTTATGACATAAAAAAAAAATTGGCCAGAATAATTTTGACGACGGAAATTCATATGGTAGTGTGTATTATGCCTAAAAATAAATTATTATGTAGTGAATAAAAAGGCTTTTTGTTTGCACGCGCGCTGATATCTTGATTGATCGTCAGATTTGATAAAATTTCGTCAATAAAGCTTCTAGCGTTTTGTAGTCTGTGTATTTAGAAAGATTATACGCTATTTAAACATCATGCTACGACCATTAGTAGCAGAGTGTCCGCCATACAAATAAACTCAGTATGTATGCTAAGAGTTATCGAGGTAATAGTGTGAGCCAGTTGGCGCGCGATGTTCTTTGTTGAGAAGTGTACACTGGTCATTAATGCAAGGTTGGGTTTATTCAATTTAACTTTAGGTAGTTATATAATTTATAGTACATTCTAAGTCCCGCTACAACGCCATATATTGAAATTTACAGTCATTCTGGTCTAATCAGGTTCAGGTTAACCAGGTCCACAAATGTGATTTCTTTATATCAGTATCGTATGAAAAAAAATAACTATTTAATTGAGCTACATCCAGTTTAGCCATACGCAATATTGTACGTTATTTTTCAAAATATTCAAAATTTTTACATGTAAAATATGAAGATGATAAAAAAACTAGAAACTTTATGGATGGCAAAATTTTAACTTCATTCTCGGTGTATAAAAGACTGGAAAACTTAAAAAAGTTAAACACGTTATATGAACGATTAAAATTGGATTTAGCTTTTTTTGAAATGTAACAACAAAATTTATAATAAACTCTCATTCGATCGTAGGTAATTATATAAATTGAAAAAAAAGCAACTGTGGTATTGACAGGTGATACCCCTCTGTAAAATAATCTATGGATCGTAGGGCGGGCGTCGCGAACCAGGGCGAGCGGCCCGTTATCACAGTGCGCACCAAACAGCCGTGGGCGGCGGACGAGGTAAGTCGAAATCTTTACCTTATCACATCATACAGCTGTTTGAACATATAAAATATGCTTTAAATATTGAATATTAGAATTTTAATACATTATGTATGGAAATATGTTTGATTTACTCGCTCGTATAATATATGTGGTCCCAAATCTTAGAATTATAAATAGTATATTTTAAATGCTAATATTCCTATAGTATGTAGTGATTTCAAATCACCAAATAAATTAGATCGAGACGATCAATTTACATTTCACACTTTTATAACGCCCCGTCGTCGAACGGATGCAATGTATTAGATTGGCATCGGGTGGTTACACGATTTAGATTGATTTTTTAGCGCTTTGATATTCAAAATCATTTATCAATTCGATTCATCAAAGTCTAAAATACTTCGCCTTAACATTTTTATTGTAGTAGTTTATTTTAAATCTCAAATATATTCTAAGGTATTAACTGAAATGTGTAAAAGGTAAGTTTGGTAAATATGGAAAGCGCAATAAAACTAAAATTAAATTGAATAAGATTTAATATTATTGTATTCAAAATAGCGTCGCAAATTACTCATTGTTTTTTAATAAAATGTAAAATATAAAAATAATTACTCTAATTATTCTTAGAAAATAGACATAGACAATCAAGGACTTTAGACAAGGACTTTATACATGCCGTATTGTTAATCTATGCTAATATTATAAAGAGGTAAAGTTTGTTAGTTTGTGACGTTGTAGAGGGTAATCTCAGGAACTACTGGTCCGATTTGAAAAATTATTTTATCTGTACTAATATTATAAAGAGGTAAAGTTTGTGAATTTGTGACGCTGTGGGGTTGTAGGGGGTAATATCGGCAAGTACTGTTCTGATTTGAAAAATTATTTTATCTGTGCTAATATTATAAAGAGGTAAAGTTTGTGAGTTTGTGACCTTGTGAGGATGTAGGGGGTAATCTCAGGAACTACCGGTCCGATTTGAAAAATCATTTTACTGTTATATAGCTCATTTACCGAGGAAGGTTATAGGCTATATATCATCACGCTAAGATCAATAGGAGCGGAGCACTAATGAAGAGTGTTTCAAAATCGTTTTTTTTCTTCTTGAGAGCTTTCGCGGCGTTTTAGAATTAGCCCAAAGTTACTATTCCACGTGGACGAAGTCGCGGGCAGAGCCTAGTATATAATACAACTTGTTACTATATCATTTTGATATACTCGTATCTCGCTAACCAGCGTTAGCAATGTAAGCGTTTAGTCGATAGACAGTATATTGAATTTACTTCGCTTTCTATAAGTATAACATACATGTATTATATATAGGAAATTTCCGGAATAAAAACTCTAGATGACAGTGAAAACCGTATCAAAAGCTGTTACATAGTTTAAGAGAATTAGCAACAGACAGACAAGCGCGAAGAGGGACTATGTTTTATACCATTTATTGATAATTTTGTAAGCATTAAAATAATATATGTACGTTAAATTTTTAAATTTTTTATTCTTATATAGTAAGGCCTGTAAGAAACTTGTAAAATTAATAAATTGGTTATTATTTAATTACTAGCGGCCCCGGCAGACGTTGTCCCGCCCTGGTTATCAAAAAATCCTTAACAAATTATATACTAAAACGTTCCTCGTGAATCACTCTATCCATTGGTGACATGAACATCCTTTCGGTAGTTTTTGAGTTTATCGCGAACAGACAGACAGACAGACGCGGTAGGGGACTTTGTTTTATACTATGTAATGAATAATGATACAGAAAAATTGTCGTGAATACGAATTTATTTTTAATTGCACATTAACAAAACCGTATAAGTAATATATATATATATATATATACAGGTAATAAATATGAAGTAAATGTTTATAGAATGTTAGTAATATAATATTTTTAAACTTTACTCTTCCGGTGACTATAAAGTATTTTATTTATCTCTAAAGTTTTTACGCAAAGAAAATACGTTTACTGATTCTATACGAAGATTAGATTTTATTTTATTTAATAATTATTTAACGGCGCGTGAAGATAAAATGGAACCAAGATAATCGACTTCTATTTTCATTTGATTATGTAAATTTGAATATAACGTAGGTATAAAAGCCGCATAATTAATTATCTTTCCAACGTCTCAGAGTTAAAATTCCCGACTCACTACGTCCTTATTCTGTAAATTTAAACAAGTAGACGGGTTTCGTATAACATGAATATATATTTTTATCATAAACCAGCGCTTCAACTCATCTATACATATTATATTATATATTATACTAGCTGTGTCCGCGACCAGATGACTAATAAAGAGAACAATGGCTAATAAAGTCATCTGTACGTATTAAGTAACCAAAGGTGGTTACCTACTTTTCTCTCATACTTAAGTCGCGACGCCATAAAAATTACAATAACTTTTGATAAAGACGACCGATTTTAATGAAACAAAGACTAAGTTACTCCCGAGAAAATGCTTTAAGAATTTCTACTACTAAGTTTTATTGTGAACCCAGTACTTTAGCAGTGATGCGTGTTGATACAAACAGACAGACATATTCAAAAAATATTGTAATTTATTCTATAATGTATAATAATATAATCTATAAATATAATTCTGTAAATCTAACGTGTCTGTACTTTTTGATTTTAGTGAAAAAAATTGTTGCAGGTGTCTAGGAATAAGTGATAAAAGACATTTCAAACATTTTTAGAAACGTCTGTCTGTCTGTCTGTTTGTATGAACATGCAACACTGCTAAAGTATTGGGTTCACGATAAAACCTCAAGAAGAAAATCATAAAGAATATTCTCGAGAGTAACCTTAGTGTTTGTTTCATTAAAATCGGTCCATTCTATCAAACGTTATTGTAATTTTAATGACGGCTCGAGGCAAGTACGAAAGAAGAGTAGTGATCTATACTAATATTATAAAGCTGGAAGGTTTGTTTGTTTGTGTGAACGGTTTAATCTCAGGGACTACTGGCCTGCTTTGAAAAATTCAGTGTTATATAGCTCATTTATCGAAGAAGGCTGTATATTATCATGCTAATACCAATAGCAGCGGAGCACCGATGAAGAATGTTTCAAAATCGTGGATTTGTTTTCTTTTTGGTAGCTTCCGCTGCGTGTTAGCGTTAGCTCAAAGTAACTATTCCACGCCGACGAAGCCGCGGGCAGAGGCTAGTCCAATATAAAGCGTTAAACGTCCTACAGTTTGAATTGTTCTCAATTGCAATAACTAAGTTAAAACGTAAGGTCAGCGAATATAAATGATTGACTAACATTTTGCATATGCTGTTTTGTTTCAATATAAAGTAGAGTCCGCGTCAAAGTATTTAACCGCTTTGAAGTAGATGCGCAGAACATAAATTTAGTTATCAGAGGGACGCAGATGAAGTGAAAGGGTAGCAGTATGCTGTTTTGTTTCAATATAAAGTAGAGTCCGCGTCAAAGTATTTAACCGCTTTGAAGTAGATGCGCAGAACATAAATTTAGTTATCAGAGGGACGCAGATGAGGTGAAAGGGGAGCAGGCTTTCCCGCGTACGTTCCTCACCCCCTATTGCACCCACGTTGACACATGTGTCTGTCGTTTCTAGTTGCAGTACAGTCGCATTCAGAATAGTTTTGTTGTTTTTAATTACATGTTATTGCTATATTCGTTGTTTTCTTTTTCTTGTTTATATTTGTTATTATTAAAAGACCCATCCACGTCGAAAAATGATGTTTCTATGGAAGGCGTTGTTTATTACAAACTATTTATTATGAATGTATTTTATTTACATTAACGTTATTATAACACTCATAATTTCTGCACAATATATGATATAAGATATATCCCACAGATAGAATCAAATACTGCATAAAGGGAATTATTCCATTAAAGTATGCGATTACTTAAAACTCACCAACCAGGTGATTAAATGTTATTTGGATTTAATTATAACTGACAAATACATGATGTGGCGAACTGTTCATATTTGCTTTGTCTATCACTTTATTATTCAGGCAGTCCATTTCTAGTTTTTACTATTATTTTATTACCCCCATAATGATTTAATTTATATTGTCTGTATATTTTTATCTCTAATTCTTTGCAAATATTCTTTATGTATGTATCTCTGCTAATCTCATCTCTCCTCAATTCATATAGACAGTTGTTCGTAAATTAGCTGCCAAACCGTTTGCAAGACGACACAATCGGAATCAATCTTTCATTGCACATACAAAATCTGCTGAAAGTAGCAACGTGGTCGTTATAATGCTACATTCTCATCACTTATTGCTATAGGCAAAATATGTATAAATAGTTAGCTTAGCTTAGATTAGCTCACATAGGTTGCGAATTGCATGTATCAGGCAACAGCCAAAGCCGAGGTGTGTCGCGCACCCTTGAGTTAGTTGTCAAAATAAAATCGGCTGAGTACCTTACGCGCTCGCCTTAGTAGTCCGGTGAAGCTGTTAAGACCTTGCTTGGTCAATAGCGTAGTCAGTTCGAAAAAAAAAATGCAATAGGCAAATCTACTTGAATCATAATTCAATAAAACCTAATCTATTGTATGTATAACATCGAGGCAGAGATTAATAAATGTATATTCCTATAATAATATTTTGTATTAACCTCTTAACTATACTATGGGCAAGACCGAACTCAAAGCTATTTCAGAGCGGAAAAAAAACTATGACTATTATAATATATTATAACAATACGTTCGAGCGTGGCTTTGTATTAGTGATAGGGTTTTAAAAACCGAATTAATATTTTTCACTTCTTTCCTATACTTAATTAATTAATTCATACAAATATATTCACAAAATTAGCTGTTTATAATTGTGATTACACAATATATAACCAACTATATTCACTTCAATCGATAATATCATAATAACTTCACTCATAAACTTAGACGAAGGTTAATCAATAGCGAGTAAACATATATATCTCACGGAAAGTTTTCCACTATGCCCGTCAATACACTGTACGTAGGTTGTCAATTTAATTTGAACCTTATATATAATGTATTAAGATTTCGAATACTATGAATAAGTTATACAGGAAAATTGCAGCGACATAGGGCTGTGTTGAACGAAGTCTCATCGACTTTTATTTTTAGCTTTCACGATTTAATATCCGGTTGTCGAGTGGTCCGTAATGACATTTAGTATTATTATTTTGTATGTTTACTAGCTATGCTCGAGGCTTAGGTGGAATTTATTTGGATAATTCTTTTTTATATTATTTGTAATTGTCAGTACAGGGTTTGTATGAACGAAAATATTTGTAATGAGGGCCCGCGGGTGATGGACACGGGCATGTTCGTCGCACTGACAACTCTAACACAGGCCCACGTAGTTAAGGTGCATTAGTGTTCATTGCGTCTCCCATCAGTTCGACAGGGAGGGTCAAGGTCTTCCCTCTTCAGACTACAAGTCAGGGCTCTGATGAGGGGTCAACACCTGCCAGTTCGGATAGAAGCACTGCATAGGCCGTTGCTGCTCACCCGGCTACATGGTGCAAAAAGAAAACCGAGCGGGTATAGTCAGTACAAATCTGGCATTCTCATTTTTTCTGCCCGGCTAAGTAGAATTTCAAGAGGATTCCCCCGCGAGAATAAAAAAAAGAGTTCTAGTTATAAATTGTTAACCTCGCATAGTCGACTGACAATGTCGCAATTTACGGGTCGCTAAGGAAATCGTTCCGGTGCGTTAGTTTTCGAGGTTAGCCCGACTCCTATATTGTTATGGCGATACGAAGGATTCCTAGCAAGTCTGATCAATTGTAACTGTCGAGTTGAGGCGTCGATGCCCTTATAGAAGAATTTTCTGTGTTGACCATGACTGTCAATTGTATGTCTAAATGATATATTTGTATATTATTCTTAATAATATTATGAATGTGAATGTAGGTTTGTTTGTCTGTTATCTCACGTCTTAACTACTCAACTGATCATGCAGTGTGGTGCTTATAATTTTTATCTCTTTACATAAAATAATTTATTCAGATAACACAAAATAAGTTGCGTGTATTAGCTAGTCTCAAATGAAACCGTTTCTGCTCTTTGACTACATTAGAAATATGTCTTTTTGTATAACTATTTTCTATCATTAAGTTGAGGTGTCATTCAAGAAAAGTGCAAAATATTATAAATACTTCTATTAAAAAAAAACAAAATTCATCACTTTATATTCATAACTATGATCTTTGCCTCCCTTAACAAGATAGGAAGTAGACATTTGTTAGAAAAAACGTATATAAGTATTTATTGTGTGTAAAATGATAAATCAAACTCCGTTAAAACTTCAGACAAAAGCATAACTTTTTATCTTTTACTAGTGGGCGCCTACTGGTCGACATTCGACCATAGTTCATTGATTTTTTAAAGTTGAATGTAGAATGAAAAAGGGTAATTGGAACGTAAGAGTAAAATAATACATACAGTCGAGCATAGCAACCTCCTTCACAACCTTTTTTGATAGTCCTTTATTGACAGATGTCAAAATGTCTTTTTATGTACATGTGTGTATATGTTGTGTAAAATTGAAGCAGTAGTGTGAGTAATGCATATTTTAATTAATTTAATGTACTTCTAATGCATTTTATATAAAATAAATAGCTTTCTGCACTTCTCCTCCATATAAACTTTAACTATGCCAATTTTCACGTTCATCCGTTCACGCAATTCCTTTAAAAAGGGATACAAAGTTTGAGCTTCACGTATTAATATATACTATTGGGCGCCCAGCGGTCGACATTCGCCCATAGTTCATTGATTTTTTAAAGTTGAATGTAGAATGAAAAAGGGTATTTGGAACGTAAGAGTAAAATAATACATACAGTGGAGCATAGCAACCTCCTTCACAACCTTTTTTGAAGTCCTTTATTGACAGAGTTTTTGGCGGGATCTTAGTCTGTCATGTAGTGGATTTTATTTTTTATTCATAATCTTGTGTTACTTGACTCTATATTGTGTAAAATTGGTGATGTTTTATGTAATATAGTTTGTTTATTGTGCATAAGTGAAGTGAATAGAAAATAATACCACGGACCATGAATTCTGAGATGCCACAAAAACTCCATGGAAAGTTCTAACAAGGGAGCCACCATCTTGTTAGAATATTGAATTAATTACTCGACAATGGAAATTAACAAACTCTCTGGAACATAGTACGCTACTATTAACAAATAAATTAAGATAAAAAAGATGGATAAAAGAATATATTATAGAAGATTTGGCGTTTCTGCCTTTACATTAATTTGGACATAGAAAAGATTTGGCGCGTATGCCTTTACATTAACTTGGACATAAAACTGACTAAAGAATACATAAAAACTAAGTATATTGACAACTTCAGAAATAAAAGATGATTTTTTTAAATGTACGAAATATTATATAGAAGATTTGTCGATTAGGCCTTTAAAGAATACATAAGAACTACCTATATTGACAACTTCATAATTGGCATTAATTCCTTCGCTTGTCCTATTGGACGAATATTATTACTACTACTACTACCTTTATTGACAGATGTCAAAATGTCTTTTTTATTTACATGTGCGTATATGTTGTGTAAAATTGAAGCATTAGTGTGAGTAATGCATATTTTAATTAATTTAATGTACTTCTAATGCATTTTATATAAAATAAATAGCTTTCTGCACTTCCCCTCCATATAAACTTGAACTATGCCAAGTTTCACGTTCGTCCGTTCGCGCATTTCTCTCAAAAAGGAACACAAATTTTGGGCTTCACGTATTAATATATATGACTTATATAATAAGATGACTTCCTTTTCGAGTGGGTAGTGATATTACAAATATATTGCGATTATTTCGTTGTTCTAACAAGATGGGGGCTCGCTTGTTAGAACTTTTCAGGGAGTTTTTGTGGCAAGTCAGAATCCATGTTCTGAGGTATTATTTCCTTTTCGCCTCACTTCTGCACAATAACTGACCTATTTTGTAAATACGGCCAATATTACATAACATAAAGTTAAATAACAAGATTATGAATAAAATATATCCATAAACAAATCCATTACATGACATTCCAAGATCGCGGCAAAAAAACTTAATATTGATATTGGGCTGAGTAGCGTGATGACATTTTAAACTAACTAAAAGCTGATTCATTCCCAAAGTTTACTTAAAATATAAAATGAAATCGGAAATATTGCTCTACGGAATAAGTGTGTCCATTACAACTACATTCAATTTCGCTCTTGTCAAAAAAAAATCCGACTAATGGTTCGCAATATCGCTCCTCGAGATGCTTCGGTACCGGGCGGAATGCCTCCCCGCCCTTGGAATTCACTCCCTCGCCTCCTGCAAAGTCACTCCAATAAAGGCTAACTTGGATCTACGAAATCAACTATGGATACGACATTTTATTTATCTAATAAGTTGTATCATTTTTAAGCCGCTTAAAAAAGGATGGTGCACTCTATCCCTAGTATGTTTTTATATATCAAATCAAATCAAAAATACTTTATTCAGTTCAGGCCCTAATAAGGCACTTATGAACGTCAAAGGCTACCACCGGTTCGGAAAAAAACCCAGTCATCGAGAAGAACCGGCAAGAAACTCGATCGGGTACATTTTTTTAACATATATTTCCAATACATCATACAATACTTTTAGTGGATGCACAGAGAGGACTCAATTCCAGATATCACTATCGTTCACGTACTGATCCACTCTATAATATCCTTTTGAAACTAAAAGACGTTTGACGTGGCGCTTAAATTTACAGTCCGGCAAATCGGTAACATGCTTTGGGACTTTATTGTAGAAGCTAACACTATTACTGGTTTTGCTAAGTCTTAAACATGGGACCACCAGTTCATTACAGTGTCTAGTATTTAGATTATGCCGGTCTTTTACTAAATTCAGTTTTTCAAAGTTTTTCCGGACATACATTAAATTATCAAGAATGTATTGGGAGGGCAGAGTTAAGATACCGAATATACACAATACCGTCTCATAGATTATCCGACTTATCTTTAAAATTCATTTACAGTTTTTGACGGAACTTTAGTCTTTCATGTAGTGGCTTTTAAATTTTATTAATTGTGTTATTGGACTCTATATTTTGTAATATTGGTGGCGTTTTACGTAATATAGTTCGGTTATTGGGCGTAAGTGAAGTTTTTTTTTGTTTTATATCATAGCAGGCAAACGATCTGGTGGGCCACCTGATGTTAAGCGATCACCACCGTCCATAGACACTTGCAACACCAGTGGAGCCGCAAGTGCGTTGCAAGCCTGTGTTTGGGGAGGGGTAGAGAAAGGAAAAGGAGAAGGGAAGGGAAGGTGGGTCTCCGGCACTCTCACTGACCGAACGAAACGCTACAATGCAAGCACTGTTACTTCACGTCGGTTTTCTATGAGAGTAATAATTTCAGCGTGGCTCTATCACTACTGTTGTTGGAAAATAATACCGGAGAGCATAAATTCTGAGATGCCGCAAAAACTCAATCAAAAGGTCTAACAATGGGGCCACTTGTTTCTAACAATGGGGCATACACTTGTAATATTACTCGATAATGGCAGTAATAATCTGGAAGATTGGTTACCAAAAAATAATCTTTTACTGCGGTAATCTATTCATAAAACTCATGGTAAAGTATAGTATAAAAGTATCATTCTTATTTATAGAACATAGTCTATTATAGACAAAGAAATATGACATATCCATTATTTCTTACGTTCATATTTCATTTTCTAAAGCCAGCGAACCGAATGGAAACTAATTAATTATCTCCACAGTAGACAGCCTCAGCTACGTAGTTGCTTCTCTATTAAAATACAATATGTATATCTAATGCACTTTAATGTTTCACATATTTATACTGTTAGGTAAACATATTATAACAAAGAATTAGTTTTTTACTAGTATAGTATTTATTGTTACCAGATTGATTTCTCGTCTTTACCCTAGAGCTGAAACCCAGAAACATAAATAATAAACAAAAGAACCGGTCAGGTGTAAGTTGCTTTGTAAAATATAAATGTTATTATAGTTTGATTTCTTAATAATATTAAAAACAGCCTGGTTCTCAATTTCCATTTCCTTTAAAATTGTGCAAGAATACTTTTTTTTTCATAGTTCGTTAGCGGTTTATTGTACTGAAATAACTACACACATTGTTATAGATTTATTAACGAAATGTATAATGTACTGTTTTTTTGATAAATCTACTAGTTTCAAAGTTGTATTCGAGTTTAATATTGAATTGCTGGTTAATTTCACGAAATTTCGCATTTTATTTAGATTATCCGTTGATTTGCAGAAATTATATTTTTAATCTACTAATATATTGAATACGTGAAGAAAAAATGCTGTAACCCATTTTAAGCACATTGCACTCACGAAAAACTATGAGATTTGCCATCGTTAAAATTCATATGGTTCTCCATGCGTGCAAACTCCATAGAGCGTGAAGAGATAAAATGTATTATAAATTAATTAAATTGAACAAAATAAATCGTTCAATGTATACGTCCGTATTGATCTGTGGCCAGAGAGTCAAACTGGATAGAGTATGTAGAGATGATCACTGAAGAAGTTATATTAATATGTCTTCAAATACATCGAAATTTAATACATAATGTCATATTCGTGCACGTTTACAGATAACTAAAAAGAAAAAAATAAAAAATAAGATTATAGAGTTACATTTTATGTCAAAAAAACGTAAATAATATTCAAACTAAAAAAAAGAATTGATTACAGTTGAATTTCGATCACCGGACGACCACTAAAATCAATAAATACAATTAATAATTAACATAGATAATTATAAAATAAAAATTTTATATTTATTTGTGAAATTATTACAAAATTAAATCCTATTGTGAGTAAGGACGCGGAATCTTGTTATATAAATTAATATAAAGCCATTGTACAATAGATCCCGAGTCAGACTGACCCTGACCCACCCCGGGGAATCCGGGACGCGTCCTTGCCTCTCAGCTCCGAAGGCACCTATAATAAAACAATACGTCATTTATCAATAAGCTTCGAACTGGAACATTTATTCCCTCGTTAAATTTGACCTCAAATGAATTCACAACTTCTGTTGCAGGGAATACTTGACACTAAGTTTACTGTTACGTGTGATTGTAAATCTGTGATATTTTCTGAGATTTTTAATGTAATTATTACCATTACATAGTATAAAACAAAGTTCTCTGCCACGTCTGTCTGTCTGTCTGTTCGTCTGTCTGTCAACTGAACCGATTTTCATGGTGTTGTCACTAGTCGATAAAGTGATTCTTGACAAAGATTTTGGTATATAATTTGGCAAGGTTTTGTATAAATTGGTTGAAATACAACCATAATTATTGGAAATGTTGGAAAAAGTCAAGCCGCATGGGAGTTTTAATTCGAAACGCTGCGTAATCGTTTTGAGATATAACAAAACAATGTATGTTGGGATATTCCCCTTTTATAGATCTACAAAGAAGTCTGTGAGGGCATATATATATAGCCCACTATACACATCATATGTTCCACAAAAGAGAAGACGTACAATTCGAAAGCAATTTAGACATAGGATACAGTATTAATAATTATAAACTTAAGTACGTTATTTACGAGTACATTAAGTATTTCATGCACATGCATCTTTATATATATAACTAGCGGGTCTGGCAGACGTTGTCCCGCCCCGATTATAAAAAAATCCTGGACAAATTATACATCAAAACGTTCCTCGTGAATTACTTTATCCACCGGTGAAAACCGCATAAAGATCCGTTCAGTAGTTTTTGAGTTTATCGCGAACAGACAGACAGACAGACGCGGTAGGGGACTTTCTTTTATACTATGTAATAATAATGATTCTTCTCTCCGTGTGTATGTGAGTGAACTCCTTCTAGACGGTTGAACAGATTTTGATGATTTTTTCTGTGTCACATTGGACTCGACAGTGGTTTAGATTCATAATGCGGTCGGATAGTAGGTTTTTTTTTATAATTATAGGGTGGGACAACGTCGACCGGGCACGCTAGTATGATATAAAGTGCAGTATTCATCTACACTAAATACAAAACATAACTAAAATATTTCATTAGATGAAGATTAATACAATATTGATGAAAATAGCGTCGTAAATAATCGATTATTTTTTAACGGTATGTAAAAGATAAAAATGATTACATTGGTATGTATGTATGGTAGTATTTTTTTAGATATATAATTCTATAGTAAATTATTTTGATGTATCTCATAAGATTTAACTAGTATTACCGCGTCGTAAATAATCGATTATTTTTTAACGGTATGTAAAAGATAAAAATGATTACATTGGTATGTATGTATGGTAGTATTTTTTTAGATATATAATTCTATAGTAAATTATTTTGATGTATCTCATAAGATTTAACTAGTATTACCAATGTAAGCGTCTGAAAACTCCTTTTTTCCTTATTAAGATTTCTCATTCAGGTCGTTTTATTTCGACAGAAATGAGAACGTACAACCGGGCAATAGTTAGTATAGATAAAAAAAAACGAATTAAATCACACGTATGAAATGACCGGCGTGAATTGCTTATTAATTCGTGTTTCGTTTCTTTATTAAATACCAGAACCTCGAGTGCAGGTGTGAGATAGAAATAATTGCAATTTTACTGTTAATTTATTCGACGCTCGTGTTTTAGCTAAATTTATCATCTATATATTAATACGTGAAGCGAAAACTTTGTACCCCTTTTGTAAGCGAATTGCTCGAACGGATGAACGTGAAATTTGGCATAGTTAAAGTTTATATGGAGGAGAAGTGCATAAAACTATTTACAAAAAAATGCATTAAAAACACATTAAATTAATGAAAATATACATTTTTTTTTTATATATCAAAAGCAAGCATACGAACAGGTGGGTCACCTGATGTTAAGTGATCACCGCCGTCCATAAACACTAGCGACACCAGTCACAAGTGCTTTGCTAGCTTGTGTTTGGGGGGATGGGGAATGAAAGAGGGAGAGGAGGGAGGGGAGTTAGGCCGCCAGCGCTCTCACTGAACGAACGAAACGCAACAATGCAAGGACTGTTACTTCACGTCGGTATTTCCGTGAGAGGGTAGTACTACCCATTCATGCTGAAAGCGGTAACGGTAGCGGTACCACCTTACCAAAGTATCATTAAAGTCATATTCATTTAGTAAAAAGCTGTTATTATGATTTTACAAATAAACACTTCAATTTAATATACTCGTATATAGATGCAATACTTCCATAATCCACTATCCAATTTCATATTCAATACCTACGCACGTCCAATTCGGTTCAAATTGGATGTCTAATAGCGTCGAGGGACTTGTTAAAATCGATTGACAGCTAGTTGAGGGTATATTGACTATCAGAGAACGTCTGATGAATATCATTTAACCTTCTGATTTTATGTATTACAATTCTATTCTATCTTTTGAATAGGTTGTTAATTAGAATGTCTTAAAATAAATACAGTTTCTTGGTAGAACCTTAGTCATATAATGACTTTTATTTAGGTAATAGCACAAGAATATGGACAAAATTACAGAGCAGGGGTGGCAATAAAGCGTCATATAGTGTCTCGCGTACAGTAATACAATGTTCGTATGAATAGTAAAAAGAATATTACATATTACGTGTTAAGGTTGGCAACATAACAATTATGCCCTGGTGTTGTAGTTGTCCATAGGCGACGGTAACCATTTAACATCAGGTGAGTCGTCCACATGTTTTCTGCGATGTGACATAAAAAAAATATTAAGGCGCTATATACTGCCGTAATTTACTCATTCCGACCGGTTTGTCATCGAGATTTTATTCCTAATGGTGGTGGTTACACTATTATATTCATTTGGTTCCAGACATGGCGCGTTTTGTGACCATTACGCCGGACATGAGCGATGCGGTACTGAAGCACCTGCGCGATAACTTCTTTGCTGATGAGCCTCTGAACAAGGCAGTTGCGCTTTGTGAACGTGGCCAACCGCATTCGGCCCTCGAACGTCTTTGCGATGTCACCGTCGCCGATGGGCTCTCCGTAGCTGCTGTTGATGGAGAAACCGTACGTTAAATTATACTTTAAGACGTCAAAAATCATCCTTTTATAGTAGCGCTATTATTTTATTTTATTTTATTTATTATTATTATTTCAAGACAAGCGGGCCAAAAAGGTAAGGTCCTGAAATTCGTTCATATTTAGCCGAATTGCACTTCTAGTAGTTATGGAAAGCTAGATCTATTTAAAGGCGACCGTCTATACATCTATAAATGTCCTAAAATGTTCACAATATCAATGGTAGGTCAGAATAACAACCGAAATAATATCGAAAAATATAAAATATTTTAGTGTAACACTGCTATCTCTTTCTAGTATATGACTTCGACTTAATTTGATATACAAGATTTCTTCAGGCAGCAAATAAATGGTGCTATTAGTTGCTTTTACTTCTCACAAAAGTCATATGTATACTTATTTACTTAAACAGTATGATACATGTTAATGTCACATCATTTTAATGAGATATGTGACAACTCCACTGACTTACACAAGCGCTAAACGGCGGTATATAGAAAATGCAATGTTAAAATTTCTAGTTATACTTTAGGCTATACTAGCGGGCCCGGCAAACGTTGTCCCGGTCTGATTATAAAGCAATCCTTGACTAATTATATACCAAAATGTGCCCCATGAACCACTTTATGCACTGGTGAAAACCGTATGAAGATCCGTTCAGTAGTTTTTAAGTTTATTGAGACACACATGTGTACCAGCATGTATGGTTCACGAACTCAAACGTTTAGGTCAGACAGATAGACAGACGCGGTAGAGGACTTTGTTTTATACTATGTAATGATTTTGAAATCAAAAAGAATTAGAAAACAATTGGCCACGGCACTATAATTTTGTTCGGAAATGTTTACTTCCCGGTTTTGGGCAAACATTTTTTCGTGTTTCATTTTAGTTTTGAAAAGAGCAATCAATTTTCTATATAAATCGCAACCGTTGATATTTTATTGAAAATTTATTGAATTCGAAAAACGACTAAAAAAATCCAGTTTCTAGTATATGTTATTTAGAAGAGT
Organism: Antheraea pernyi; assembly: GCA_015888305.1. Classification (NCBI taxonomy): domain Eukaryota; kingdom Metazoa; phylum Arthropoda; class Insecta; order Lepidoptera; family Saturniidae; genus Antheraea; species Antheraea pernyi. The sequence continues at coordinate 524,875 of MU158882.1, read as the reverse complement.
ATAATTTGGCAAATAAACATTATAGCAAAAGAAATGGCGCGTTCACATATATACCTACTAGAAAAGTAATTATGCTGAGTATGCAGGAATTTCAGAACCTCAACTTTCCTTGTTCGCTTCACGTGATATCTGTGCTTCAAAAATTCTATCAACTTTCACAATTGATAATGAAGTGATGGAAGTGATGGTGGCTCAATTGTTAGCGTGTTCCGAGACCGTATCGATCGAAGTAGGTTCGAATCCTTTAGAATGAGCCAGAGCTTTCGTTGAAATATTCTCAAATCGAAAATTTTTCGCCAAGCACTATGAATATTTTTTTGGTGGCGTCTCCTTCAGGGATAGCATGCTTACCTTCTTAAATCACATCGTCATTTAATATCAGGTGATGTTCTGTTCAAACGCTAAAACGAAAGTTTAAAAATAATACGCCTCATTTTATGCATTTCATTTTACTTTTGGTAACCAAGCTTCTAGTAAATTATTACAGCCATTGTCGAGTAGGTATATTACATGTTTATTGCGATCAATTCAATGAACTAACAAAGAGGTGGCCGTCGTGTTAGAACTTTCCAGGGAGTGTTTGTGGCGAGTCAGAATCCATACTTCGTGGTTTTTATTTTCCAAACTATATTACGTAAAACACCACCAATATTACAAAATATATACATCACTATACACATATATACTACAAGACATTCTAAGATCTCTCCAAAAAAACTATACGCTTCATTTTTTAGTTTCATAAGCACGTACTCGCGAAAAGTAAAACTATGTTGACTTAATTTCCAGGTGGTTGGCGTAGCTCTCAATGGAATATTATGACCCGGCGATATCGAGAAGTCGATAGAACAAATCCGACTTTCGTCCGATGAGAAGTACAACAAGATACTAACGATTCTGTACACCGCCAGCCAGGACCTCGACTTGTTCAATACATATGAGGTAACTAATAAAAATATATTATTGTTATTTATTTAGGTAACAAGCAGTTATACATAAATATGTTATAGTTAGAATATAAACTAGAATTCCTAAGTATCGTAGCATTAATTTGATAATTATTTTCTAAATTATTTCTTTTTTTACATCTTAGAAAGTATGTGAGTTTGTGTAGGTGGTAGAGCCACGCTGAAGCTACTACTGGTTTCAACAGTAGTACCACCCTCTCACAGAAAACTGACGTGAAGTAACAGTACTTGCATTGTTCCGTTTCGTTCGGTGAATGAAAGCGCCGCATACCCAACTCCCTCCCTCCTCACTTCCCCACTCTTTCTCCCAAACACAGGTTGGAAACGCACTTGCGACTCTTCTGGTATTGCAAGTGTCTATGGGCGGTGGTGATCACTTAACATCAGGTGACTCACCTGTTCGTTTGTCTTCTATGATATTAAAAAAAATGTTTTTTCTGTTAACTAACACAAAAACAATTGCTATTGTTTTTTTAGACATCATCTCTGTATCAACAGGAAGTAGTTTAAAATCCTGATAATAATATAAATGTAGTAAAGATGATTAACGTTGAAAATTTAGAAATAGAAACTCAAGGAATATTTCCTCTGTATTTTTTAAGAACTAATGCTAGTTTCATATATGAATGTACATATAACCTCAAAAATCCTTTAGCGAACACATTTTGATGAACAAATTGATTATTTGTAAATAAATGGAAAATATTGAAAAAGAAGTATATGATGGAAGTGTTTTATTTTGTGTCTATTGATTTTCAAACTTGTGTTAGTTTATCTCAGTTGACAGATACAAAAAACCTACACGTTTGAGTTCGTGAACCATACATGCTGGTACACATGTGTGTCTCAATAATTCGTATATATATTAGTAAGGTTCATCTTGTTGCATTCAAGTGAATAGCCGAGATTCGACCACTTTGGCATCCTTGAACGTTATTCCAAGCAGCTGAGCGTCACAAGCGCTCGCCCCATTAGTCCTGTAAAGGCCTATCAGGCCAATAGCGTAGTGTAGTAGTTCGGTGAAGTTGTTAAAACCTTGCTAAGTCAATTACGTAGTCAGTAAATAAAAAGCCAATAGCGTATAGTAAAATTGAAAAAAAAAAGTTAAAAAATATATCATTGCCAAAGAAAATATATAGATACATCATCTATATATTTTGTAAAAATTATTGAATTTCATAAACACTAAGATTTCACATAATAACCCCTTAAAACACTGCGTATACAACAACTGAACAAAATTTTACCGATTTTGCATCCAAATCTATTCTTTTTGATTTCTATTTGATAATATTGTCAAGAAGTTCCAACTGTTCATCAGATCATAAAGCGTGTAAAAGGTTTTACAAGTCCATGTGTACGCGTGCTACACGTAGTTAAATGAATATTTATACTAATTTCAGGTGGATCGTATACTTGAATGCAGGATTATCTCGGTGTCAGAAGAAGCTCGCGGTCGCGGTTTGGCAAAGGAACTGATGAAACGAAGTATCGAGTACGCTAGAGACAACGGATTTAAGGTAAGACGACGATCTCGACTTACATAACTACTAGCTTCTGCCCACGGCTTTGCTCACGTTATGTAAATTAGACCAGTCCCTTGCAAACGGTACCTTTTCTTAAATGAAAGGTATCCTACGTCCTATTCTGTACCTTGGACAATGTATATGCAAATTCATGACGATCGGTTGACTAGTTAAATAGTGAAAGTTTAACAAACAAACTTACATTCGTATTTATAATATTATTTAGGACTAGTTGCCATTGCCTCACTGAGCGTGTTCTACTACCGTCTGTATATCATGGCGAGTGTTCTGAAGAGCTATTTAATTTAATCCCTTCCTCTCCTTTTCATACCCGGACAACACGCGCTGGGCTTCGGAGTCATAGTTTTCCGGTAGATCCTATCTGGGCACGAACTAAAAAGTTCGCAACTTCTTATCTCTGCCATACAGTGAAGCTGTGGAACAATCTCCCGGCCAGTGTTGTCCCTCCTTCCTATAATATGGGGCCCTTCAGGCGTAACGTGAAGAGACATTTATGCAAACCGGCATGACAGCGGCGACCGGTGAGGGATAGTATGTCCCTAGGTAGTCGCCATTGTTTTTAGATTATACTGTGCTCACCATCAGGCATAGTAAAATCACTTTGCCGTGCTTCGATAAAAAAAAATAGGATTGTGTTGAACTTAAATAAGCTGGATTTAGTAAAAGCCGAACATAAATTAAATACTGAAACAATAACAAATTGGCCATTCCCTATTTCACCAATAACAGTTTTTTAGGTTTTATAACAAACTCCCAAAGCACAAAACCGATTTGCTGGATTGTGAGTTTAAGCACCATGTCAAGCGTTATTATAAGGTAGATCAATATGTGAACGATGATGGCGAGTTCCGATCGAACCGTCGACTTGAGCGGTTGTCCGTTTTGCTGCGCGCGCTAAGTTCGATTTTAATACTCGTGATTTAGTGACGTCAGTTATTGTTTGTTTCGATCCGGCACACCTGCGCTTCACAGGTGCGCTGCACCTGCGTTCTTTTTCTTGGAACTGAGTGAGACCTTTCCTTGTATTTATTTATTGCTTTATCTATTTCTTGGTATATTTATTTATTTACTCTTTTGTTTATCTATTTATTTACGTATTTCTTTAATTCTTCAGTGATTTATTTTTAAATTTATTTTCTTTTTATTGTTTGTTTATTTAAGTAGTCTTATGTTATTTTTCCCCTGTCTCGCTCAGGTACTTATTTGCGTTGTTTTCCTATTTTGTTTAGTTTTAAACAGCTCCCTTTGATCCGGACTCGGGATAGTCCGTTAAATTCATTAAGGCGCGCCCCCCTGCCCCTCTGGCAGGGAGGTTTCACATGTCTTCCCCCGCCCCACTCCCCTCCTCAGGCCCCGGTATGGCCGCTGAACAAGAGATCAGTCTCTTAGAGACTGAGCTCATTAGCCTCCGCGGCTTCATAGCCGCTATCTGTCCTCGTCTCGTCCCGCACACTTCGCGGTTCTCAATAATATCTCGAGCCTAGGTCGTCCCCGCGCGGAGCCCTCTTGATATTATTTTCGCGACACAGTGACTCACCTACATCACTTGAACAGACATATGAGATCATCTCTCTCACACACGTGCACATATATACACATGGTGGGAGGGTTTTTTTTTTTTTTTTCCCTCTTCGAACTGAATCGAATAGTTTAAGTTCGTTTCAATCCGATATACACGTATTCATTTGTGAATCATGCAATTTCGATTGTATGGTTCACAAATGTATATATGTATGAATAGCTTAGAATAGTTAGCTAG
>MU158882.1:444158-518996 GCA_015888305.1 Antheraea pernyi | reverse complement strand
ATTGTATGGTTCACAAATGTATATATGTATGAATAGCTTAGAATAGTTAGCTAGGACAGACGCGTCTTTTTCCAGGTAACAGCCCAAGCCGAGGTGTGCGTGCACCCTTGTGTATGTTACCCAAAACCAAAATCGGCTGAGTGCCCTAAGCGCTCGGCCTTAGTAGTCCGGTGAAGCTATAAAGACCTTACCAGGGCAATAGCATAGTCAGTTCGAAAAAAAAAAAAAAAACGATGATGGCGTTTGAAAATGATACCTCTCTTTGTACAGCAACAAAAAACGAATGTAACTATCTATGTTTGTAATAATATGTATAATGAAAATATAAACCAGATCGAGTTTCTTTTTTTTCTTTTTTTTTCGAACTGACTATGCTATTGATCTGGTAGGGTCTTTACAGCTTCACCGGACTACAACGAGTTTCTTGCCGGCTCTTCTCGATAACTGTGTTGTTTGACTGAACTGAACTGAACAACAACTGAACGGTTGGGCCGTTGGTAGTTTTAAGCTTAAGTACCTTCTCGGGACCTAAATTAAATAAAATATATTTTTGATTGTGGTTTGAAACTGTTCACGTTCCACCGATTAAACCATTCGACTACTGTGATTGTTATTTGTGTAAATATTTCTTGTTCATATATATGACTTTGAATATTTAATAGCGGACATTAGTTGATCGGTTAATCGTTGTCGGTATTCAGTTGTTCAAGGTGGATGCGACTGGCGCCTTCTCTCAACGTATCTGCAGGAGTTTAGGACTGGAGGAGGTGAAGCGTGTGATTTACTCAGAGTACTGCGACGAGAACGGAGTGCCGGTGTTCCATGTGCCTCCACCTCATCACGCACTTTGTATTATGATCCTTCAAATACCGTAAATTTATAACCGTAAATGTCCATAAATGTCGCAAAATAATACATTATAAATCGTTACTTAGTAAGAAATTATTAATAACATTCTTGACTTTTTTTGCTATTAATCATCCCAATAACATTTGCCAGTGTCAGGGTATTAACTCAAAATTTTATAACACAATAGTTTCAAGCAAATGTACGGTTTGTCTGATGGTAAATGGTCAACGCAGCTTACGGATGCATGCAACACTGCTTCTAGTGTGAGTTACTGAGACCCTTAAAATCTTGTAATTCTTGAATAGAGCGACAATAGCTGAGACAGTCTTAACAGGAAGTTAGTTCCACGTCTGGAGTACCTCCTACCTATTAGTTAGAACTATCTTGTCAGCGACCATTCGCTTGTATCTAGAACAAAAATCATTTGATCTTTGAAAATGGAATCATCAAAGATCATTTGAGAACAAAATGTACTTTGTTTATAGTTTTGTAAATGAATCTCTGAACCTAATAACGTATAAAAAAATATTTTTTTTTTTTTACCTCGCCACTATTTAACGATAGTACTTAATATGATTATTAAATAAAACTTATATACTCAAAAATATACGTAGTTTGAGCTAAATTTATCTAATTGATGAGTAATCGTTATTTCGCGAATATTTATCGCTCAAATTACATAAAATTAGGCAAATATTAACGTAGGATATCGCTTTTTGGTAGTTGCTAAAAATTGGCTTCCCCGATCGACATTTATAGTATTTGGATTCAAGTTTAAATCTCATGTCCTGAAGCGAAGAAAATATACATATGTACAAAAACATGTGACACAGACAGACAAATTAAATGACAGATTGTTGAAAAGTTGAATAATGGTTGTAATATTTCATATATTATTGTCACATCACGAACGAGTACAATATACTTTATGTCTATACAATAGCTCTAATTAAATATATATTTTTATATATAATTATTGTTTTATAGTTATTTTTTTATTTATTACAGTATGGATATACATATATAAAAATAATCGTACATGTATACAGAAACGTTATATACTTTTTATAAGATATATATACTACATGTAACTACTTTTCTCGATGTAAACAAATTCCGAATCGAATAAATATTACTGTAGTTGTAGGAATAATAAATCGTTCTGTTTATGGGTTAAAATCATGGAGACGGAAATGATACGTTCCCGAAATGATTATAGTGTTAAATGTGCACTTTTATAGTGAAATGAGGTATCTTTACTATTTCAATTGTATTTTATTTCCCACAAACTACTTGATTTTTAATAAACTAGCCTTGTTTTTCTGACTTCACCCGTTTTAGATATTTACACAGGACTCTTCTATATCCACATGGAAACTGTTATTGATTCCGTGGGATGTGGAAACAAATTTCAATTAAGTTAATTGGCAACCAGGTTTTTTTTAATCCATTAACTATATTTAAAAAAGAAATCCAGAACTTAAATTCTCTACCGCCATGATTTTAACCTATATTCTTATAATATACACGTATGTGTATACATTTAACTCATTGTTAATATACGAACAAACCATGATATTATTATTGTTAATAATATGATATTCCATTGTTTTTGATCATATATGTCATATCATGATCGTAGGTGTCAAACTCAAAGGTAATAAAGATGAATAATTTTATGAAGGTTACCAGAACATTGATGTTATTCAAGAATTAAATGAACCGGATTATTGAAGTCATAGTGCATTTGCACCCTGAAATGGAATATTTGCCTGCCAACGTAACGAACACACTATAAACAATTTCTGCTGAATATAAATATTATTGTAAATTGTGTGGTATTTATACAAAGTTTTGTTCATAATATCCAATCTCGTTATTCCAAATATTCATTATTTTGAAGTATTTAAAGTGTCCATATGTTTTTTTTCCTTAATAATGAAACATAACTTCTTACGTGCGTACATAAGTACACACATGTTTTTTATTCCAAAACTAAGGGATCCCTTTATCCTTAACAAGATATTATTTATGTAGACACAACTTTGGGTAAATATATTTATTAATTTCTACAAATATATGAAAGCGCATTGTCCTATATTATAATATAGCGAAAAGTGTATTCATATGTATACCTTATTATAAAATTGTATATTACTTCAAAAATTACTTTAGGATGTATAATAAACATATATTTACAAGTCTACGTATATAACAATAGATGTTCGTATATCTAAGTAAGACATTTAAATGTATTTTTCAAGGAAAATGTCTGTAATTCTCATTACTACAATTCAATCAATAGGTGGCGCTGTAGCAAAACAATGACAAACACGCGAGGTAGCCCTAGCAAAGCTACTTTTATAGATTATACTAAGTTATTTTGTACAAATTTATAGGTTTTATGGATATTTTCAGATTGTAATCAAAATACAATATAAATTTCGATATATCTATCTTTTTGTAGTATGTTTACACTTTACAACATACGATATTATACTATGCATGTGTATCTCTTACAGGACACGCATCATTATGTAATTATTGCATCATACATAACATTTGTCAACGGCTTTTAACACCGCCATTTGTTTTTGAAAGATTCGAGTATTTTCAATAAATACTATAATTACGTGCCAATGACAGTTTGAAGTTGACATTGGTTGCTATTTAAATAGTTTTTAAGTACAAGTAAATGTTCCATAAATACAGGATTTTTCTGCACAAATATCTTATGACATATTATACTTCTCTATTATTTATTTAATTGTATGTTAATATATTAATTTGAGTTGAGATAAATGGAACTAATCATATATTGTAATGTTAAACCCTTATTGATAATTTATAAAAAAAAAGTTAGTAGGATGTGTAGACGTGAATTGTTAAAGTTGTATTCATGATATTAAAGGTATTTAAATAAAATAATGGATATTTTATTGTATATATATTTTGCTACATCATGGACATCGTCCGTACCTGACATGTATAGGGTTTATAGCACTTGGATTTCATCGGAACGCAAAGAGAAAAAGATAACAAATATTTATTCGTGTATAAATTGGATGTACCGAAGCAGCACCAAAAGTAGTTCTTGAATTAAATTACTGTGAACTAATTAGCCGAGAATCAAGAGAAGTAAAAGCAAGTGTCATAAAATGGTTATTATCTTTGACACACGAGACAAGAAATGAATTTAAATACAATTTTAAGGTCAATTTATAACCTACCTATACTTATTAACTTCCTACTTAATATGATAACCGTGTTTGTTGTGTTATATGTGCTTTAACTATTAAATCTGTTTAAAATTAACAGCTTGATACGAATATTTTAAATTTTATTAATCTTATTTGTCTAATAAGTAAGCCATTTACGGCACTAGACAAGAAATAAAACGAATTTACGAACTATTACCCGCGACACAGGATTCACTTCCTAGTGTGGGAATATTCAGTTAATCTTTAAGCTGTGTAAATCAATTTGTTAAATAAAGACTTTTTATTTTTTAAATTCCTATTACATATTTATAAAACTCAATCTAAGTCATATTGCAATTAATCTAGCACCGTAATATACATAACATCTATTGAAATGTACTACCATATCTCTGCAAGTAAGTAATTAGGTACTTTCATCTATCCAATGGCGCAATATTGATAAATATTCTTCATAGTTTCGCTGTGGATAGGCACGATAAACAAATATTAGGATATCATTTGAAAATTTGTTCTTTTAAGAATTTATCTTTGTCTCATAAAAGTAAAATCACTTCACGTTCACAAAATTTTTAGTCTTCCACCGTTCCGGGTTAACTTCGAATTTCCAAAAGTTCTTCAGATACGTAAATCGTTGGAAGGGACTGTTGTCTATAAGCTCTACATTATTTTCTTGTTTCTTCTATGCGGTCGAGTAATTCGACCCAAGTATTCGACATGCCGTGTCATTCCCAAAGACCTAGATCCAATAGTGATGCGGACAGCCTCGATATATCAAAACAGATGTCAATCTGGGTTATGTAGGTATCACTTAAGAGAAAGTACAGTCATTAATATATTTGGAAAAAAGCGTTATTATTATTGACATAAAATAGCCTGCTTCCTTTCATTAAATAATAATATAATCAACAGTCAACGTTTATTATCGTATTGGCTAAAGTTTCTCAAAGAGAAGAATGCGCGAACTCCATACTATTAAAATCATTTTTGAAGTGGTCTCATGAGAGGGCTTTTTGCTGTGGGCGTTTAAACACTGTTTCGGGTAGAGTGTTGAAAACGCCGGTTCTCAACATATCACCGAAGTTAACCAACGTCGTGCGCGGTCAGTACTAGGATGGGTACGGAAGTAACGGAACTTCGTGTGCCGTTGGCTTTTTGTTGTATTTTTTTGTCTTGACGATATACCCTGGTATTTTTTATACGTTCGTGACAAATAAAAACTTTCATGGAATGCATGTTCTCTATCAATTTTGATATCGAAGAAATAAACATATCGATTCATTGTAAAAATTACAATCGCTGGTAGTTTGTCCTATGATTTACAACGTAGCTATGACGTTTAGTATTGATCCTTATTTACATTTTTAAGAGCATTAGCATTAAAAGATAAACCATATTATCATTACGTTTGTATGAAATGCAATCTCATAAAACGTATTGTTTTCTTTGAGAATCATAAGACAAGATTTGTAAATAATTGCAATATAGCTCGATTGATATCTTATTTAAATAATTTATAAAAAAGTCAGCAAAAACTATAGATCATTAATAATCGCGAATTGTCATTCGATATGTTAATGAGTATTAAGCTGAAAAGAAATAGACTACAAGTTTGGTCTTAGCCAAGAAGCCAATAAGCAACGCTATAAAATTTATGTCCCATAAAATCGAAGACTGCCTTGTTACAGTGATATAAATAAATTACTGTAATTTCGTTATAATGCCATCTATGGAGAATATGTAGAACTACTACGAATAAGTTTTAATGTCACGCTCACCGCTAAGAGTATTATTATTCTGTTGTCACGCTATACATTAAAAAAATCCCTTTAATATTATTGTAATGTTATATAAACAAAAATGAGAAAATAATCAAGAAAACTTGTTATCGAAATTACATACGAAAAATTCAAATTTTATACCCACATGTTTATTACACGTTGAATTTTCACGGTACAAACATTACTACAACCTATTGTACGGGCTTCACTAACATCATTAATATTAATAAAATCCGAAATGAAGATGAATTTGCTGAAATGTCTTTTATTATTTCTTCGACCTTGAAAACGAATATCGCCGTAAATGTTATTAAAATCATAAAATCGTGTCAAGGTTTTTGAAGTTATGCATTATAACATAGATTACTGGAGGCTCTATACTCCATACAATGTAAAAGTTAAACTGAAACGTCGGCATTAAAACATGACCGTATGTATTTAATTTACATCTTTGTTCATAGCATGCCAATTATATGGAAAGAAATATATCGTACCCGCATTACTCAGGTGGGAAAAGGACAACAATAATTGATTTCTCTCTAAAATAAAATTACTTCTGTTAGAGTTTTCCTTGTTATTTTTCTTGGCAATAAATCTTCTAGATTATTACTGCCATTATTGAATAGGTAATAATACTACAAGACGATATACAAGATTACTATAATAAATTGACATGCCATTTTATTTGCATCTATTTTTCTATTATAATTTTTTATAATATTTATTTATTTTCTTTTTTAATTTTTATAATTATTATAATATTTATTCTATTATATTTTGTATTTTTATAATGGTTTATTACATCTAATATTATATTATTACTGTGAAGAATCTGAAACCACGAATCCTGAAAAAAAAATGGCAATATAGCATGCAAACCATAATCTGGAAGAACTTCGTTTTTAACCGGAACGAAAAATTTTAAGGTTAAAAGAGCCCATCAGACTTCGTAACTATTCATAATTATACATACAGTGGTACAACAAAATAATCCCAAGGAGGGTTGATGTCAGGCAGAATGCCGATCGTAAAAATTAAGCCAAATCATATACCACAACATGAGAAACATGTTGTACCGACCCTACTTATGTGGGATAAGGGTAAGAAGAAGAAGTAGTATTTCTCATCCACTTCATTTGTGCACAATAACCGAAGTAACCCGTAAAATGCCACCAATATTAATAAAACATGGAGTCAAATGAAATGACACAAGATTATAGAGAAAATATAAAACGTACTATATGGTAAACTAATATCATGTCAAAAACTCTGTCTTAATAATGGAAAACGAATACGATATATCTTAAATTATGATGCAGACCAAGATGATCATATGCTTAGCATGTGGGAGAACTTGCTTTCAGTTGCACCTGCTGGTACACAACTATAGGTACTTTAGATGTAGGTATGTTAAATATGCTCCTACTCATTGCAGGGTTCGAACCTACGTCGAACGATACAGCGTTGGAATGTACTAGCACTCAGCCAGTGCTATTTATTACTTTCGCTTCAATCGAATGCTTATTTGTTCTCCCTTTGCACATCATTTTCCTAAAGCACTGAAATGTTTTGCTGTGGGGGGGGTATTGTGGGGCAATGCCCTTTTTTAATTTACGTGGGGAAATCCTTTATGGTCCTCTCTCGTGGGAGAGAGTGGGTTATGTTATACTCGCACGGAGTAAAACCCCACGGTGTACCGTCCCCGCATGGTTGGGGCGGCCAGGAATCGAACCTGCTGTCTTCCTGAACGCCCTACCTTAAAAATACCAAAAACTAAGATAAATAATTATAATTAAATTGTTTGTTCTTAGTATGAGATAAAAAAAAATTGCGGTAGGTATCTAAAGTTTATCGAACTTACCAAATGTTTGTGACATTCGAGGGCAGATCAATTATGATAATTTTTTTACGTCCGCCCTACCTGTAACTAATGCTGCCCTACCTCAAATTCGAGTCTAGCTACAGACCTGGACCCATTACAAACCATAGGATTAGATCCTGTCTTCTTGCAATACTTATGCATTGCATAAGTTTTTTTTTTATATTATAGGAGGCATACGGACCGGAGGGCCACCAGATGTGAAGTGATCACCACCGTCCATAGACACTTGCAACACCAGGGGAGTCGCAAGTGCGTTGCCAACCTGACTTGAGGGAGAGGGGGAGTAAGGGAAGGGGGGCCTCCAGCGCTCTCAGTGACCGAACGAAACGCAATAATGCAAGCACTGTTACTTCACGTCGGTTTTCTGTGGGTCGGGTGGTACTTCCCCGGACGAGCCGACCCATTCATGATGAAACCATTAATAGCTTCAGCGTGGCTCTACCACCTTCGATTTACAAAGGCTTGAACTAAACATTTAAATTCATAATACAATATCTTATGCGGACGTCGTTATACGGAGATGGCTAATTTGAATAAACTTGTCCACAAAGGACAAGTTTCGTGAAATATATGAATCGTTACATTTATAAATAAGCTAAATCCAATTTTAACCATTTCTAAAATATTACGAACAACGTAAAATATTACGTTATATATCATATTTGTACATGTAAAATATGACGATCATAAAAAAATACTAAAAACTTTATGGACAGCAAAATTTAAACTTCGTTCTCGGCTTATAAAAAACAAATATAAATCTCAAAAAAACATGGTATATGAACGATTAAAATTGAATTTAGCTGATTTCGAAATATAACAACTCAAATATGAAATTATACTTATTATACGTTAGTAATATTAGTATACGGTGTCTATAAAACATAAAAACCCATAACTTATCTAAAATGTAGAAATAAATTTAGAAAGTATTTTTGGTAAACTATCTATAGAAATATATTATTATTTTTATTACATCAATAGCATATCAAATGTAACCAGTTGAAATTTCTAATTTTTGAATTTGTATAAACATAATGCAAACCGTAGACAATAAGGTAATGAAAGAAAACGGGCGCCGCTCAGTCGCACATAAAACGGACCGCGGCCTGGGACGCTGCCAGCAATTGATTGAATGACACTACACTCAGTGTTGCCAAAAAAATATCCCGAAAATTATCGGGATTATTTAAATAGCGACTGCAAAATAAATCGTAATAACTGAATTATTTAAACTAGTACAATACTGATCCGATATTTGTTGGTTTGATCGTCGATACATTTTTCGGAGTTCATATACATTTCCGAGAACGATGTAGAAATATATCATAATATGAAAACTATTTCTGTAGTGGGGAAAAATTAACATTTTCATTTCTTGACGTCTGAAGTATCGACATCGGAAGCATACATGTAAAAATGTAAAGCTGTACAGGTTACAGTACGGGTGTTACAACGGTCGATTGCGCTTTTTGAGTCGGTGTCGAGAAAAAATTGCCATTATAGAACGATTCACAGATTTTGGTTTAGTAGGTAGGTAACTAAAACAAAATGTAATGAATAAACAACTAAAATTTATTTGATCCCCAATTAGGCCAGAATAATCTCCTCATCACTTTCTTTTATCATTTTTACCGGGAGTTACCTAAACCTAGCTAGATGTCAATCTTGGATCACCCATACAGCCTTTCAGAGTCGATCGATCGTAGTATAACAATATTGAGGTGGATCGCCAGCACTTCAAGTTTGAGTACTCCTGGGTAACAAGAATAACGTGCTAGTCGCCATCTCATAGTTTTTAGTAAGAAGCAACACTCGGACACTAGTAAATATCAATGGTTTTTCACCATGTATATGGTGATCAGCAATTGGTTAATATCGTTGCTTACCACTCTCTTATAGATATAGCTTAGGTAGTTTGTGCTCTTATGCATAGTACTATTTTTTTATATCTCCAAAAATATTTATTTAAGGTTGGTAATACTAAACGTATCAGTGCGTTAGCTATTCCAGGGACAATATCACTTATATATTATAGATGTTATGACAATTTATTACGATCAGAATTACATAATACAATGGCAATTAAGGTTTCTTAAGCCGTACAAATTTTAATAATAATACTGACAATCTAATAAATATATTCTCAAACTATACAAAGCTTGTATGTAATTTATTATGAATTAGCAGAACCGTGCAACTTCGTCTTCATCAAATCGGTTATCACCGGTTTCAATTGTATTTTTAAACGCGAAAAGTTTTAATAAACCTAGAATCCGATTGCATCCACACCTACCGTTTTTACTGTTACCGTACAATTGTAAATCCAAACTATCAAGGGACTCACTCAAATATATACCCAGATGGTATGTGAGAAATCTTTTAAAATAAGCCTAGACCCCGTTCGTAGCATCATCTACCCGGTTCAATTAGAATAAAAACTAACCTACATACATTGGCGGTAATGTAAAAAAAAGCCTGATAGGTCTATGGGCCCCCGGTTGGAACGAAGTTCCGTTCCCTTTTTTGTAGACATTATTTTCAACTTATATTAAAGCTTTTTCACACTCCATTGTATTGAAGAAAATATAATTATTAAAAAAGATATGAACACGACGCGTCAACTGTCACTTGCATGTAACTATTTGTCTAAAAGCTAGGAACGGTTTCGACTGCGAATTTTAATAAGCCAGTTATTAATATATCTAAGTTTTTTCGAACAACGTGCGGGCTTCCTGGCTGCCGGTAAACGTTGCTTTTATTAGTGCATGTCGCACCTTTACAAGTAAACATATTGATTTTTATATAATTTTAGAATGTTCTGTTTTTCATTAACTTTGAAACGCTACTAAAACATGAAATTATTATTGCCAAACATTTTTGTTATTAACAATAATGTGCCCGATGCCATTTTTTACCATCTTGTTAGAATACTGAAGTCATCAGAAGACTAAACAACACTATACACTATAGGTATCTCGCATACATATCAGTGCAGCAAGAGAGATTGCACACAGTATAAAAGGATAGTTTACGACAAGAATTAGTATGGCATAATCAAAAATAAAATATTTAGATATTTTTTTAAAGATGACTGTTTATTTTTTTAACATTCACATTCATTAGATACAAAATTTCAATATCATACAACGTGGCGACGCATACTGTGGCGACGCAAACCGTCGCATGGTGTCGCCACGTCAATGATCGATCCCACCCGTCGCTACAGATGTTTCTGATCAAAAACTTTACCAACCGTCATAGTTTTGTCTATGGACAATTTACAGGAACTAAAAATGATATGAGTTCATGAAGGACATACATTTTCATGGTCACAATGGTCATTTCACAACACTATTAGGAAATTGATACCCTCTTAGGTTAACAATGTAATTAAATACGTTTCGTGGATAAAAACGAAGACATTTGCGTCATTGATTCTCTGGAACCGTCGTAGTTATTTGCTTAAGTATAGAGTATTGCAAACAAGGAGACTTGGGTCTAATTCTCAGAGGATATAAAAAACTAGGTTATAGTTGATATTATAAATTACTCTGTGATCGAAAATATACAAGATATTTTGTGTAAACATAAAATAATGTTTAGGTCAATGCCCTTCAGTATTGTTTAAGAGAGATATTATTTGTTATGTTTGTTTGAACGCTCTGGAATAACCTCTCAAATTAAAGAAAAGAAAACTTTTGATGTGAAGCATCTACATGCGAGGGTAAACCTGATTGTTGGCGTGCAGATACAGACCGTGTATGTGAGACGTGGCGATGCGATGCCATGCGCAAGCGACTGTGCGCAATCTCTCTCGCATACCTATAGTATATACAGTGTTGTTTACTACATTACACGTGTGTTTCACATCTGCCAGGCGTCCCGCGACGGCTCAATTTTTTTTTGAGGTTTATAATTTTTTCATGTTCAAATTACATTTACTATTACCTTGGTCTGACGGGCCTTCGCAGCACCACTGGACCATATCGGTTTATGAACAATCCTATATCACGATAGGGCAAAGTCGAACTGTGAATGCCTATGTTCGCAAGGTTTTGGATTTTATCGCAATTATCGTTTTATATACGGAATTTATTTAAGCCTACCTAATTGAATTGACAGTAAATATAAATTAAATGCTAGTAAAGCCACAGTGCATGGTGTTTGGCGACAGATTTTCAACTAGAGAGTGGTAGCTAGTCAGACGGACAGAAGAAATTGCCCTACTACCGTGCAAATTTGAATTTTTTTAGCTTTTTTCCTCTACAGGTATAATATATTCTTAAGATAATTAAAGACACAGACAAAGTGGCGGGTATTAGCTAGTCGTAAATATAATATTCATTCGATCGTACCTTAGAAGCCGAGTTGTTAGTTATACATCTTCTATACATAATATGTATAGAAGAAGATATGTATAGAATATATATTATAATAAGAATGTAAATCTAAAGTGTCTGTACATTCTAGATTTTTGTGAAAAAAATTGTTGCAGGTGTCTTGTAAAAATTACATAGTTTAAAACAAAGTTCCCTACCGTGTCTGTCTGTATGTCTGTTCACGATAAACTCAAAAACTACTCGACGGATCTTTATGCGGTTTTCACCAGTGGATAGAGTGATTTACGAGAAACGTTTTCGTATTTAATTTGTCCCGGATTTTTTTATAATCAGGACGGGACAACGCCTACCGAGCTTGCTAGTAAGTAATAAAATACATTTCAATCATTTTTAGAAAATTCTGTCTGTCTGTTTGTTTGAACACGCATCACTTCCAAAGTACTGCGATCACGATAAAGCCCAAGAAATTCACAAAGCATATCCGCAAGTAACATTTAGTCTTGGTCTCAATAAACTCGGTTCGTTTCTGTCAAAAGTTATTGTAGTTTTAATGAAAACGTGACTTAAGTACGAGAGAAGAAGTAGTAAGTAAGTAGTAGTAGTAGTAAGTAAATGGATTTCATAGGTTCAGATGATTTTATTAGCCACTGCCTACGTAAAGTCACCGGTGCCCCATGGTACGTCCAGAATAAGGATCTCCACAGGGACCTGGAGATGCCTTCTATCTGGGCGTACATTAAATCACTCGCTAGTAGTTATTTCGAAAAAGCCGTGACTCATCCCAGTCCGTTAGTGATATCCGCCGCAATTTACGAACCCGCACCTAACGCTGCGCGTTATAAAAGACGTCCGCGACATATTTTCACCGACCCCCCTGGTATAATAACGTCTGGGAACGATCAGTACCAGCCTGTCTCTTCAAACAGAGCGTGTTCACGCGCATGCCCGTGTAACCACAGATCACGCCGCCGTGGTTTCGGGGATATATTTCGCTCTCGCACACCAGAGTAGGCCCCCCTCAGCAGCGGATCAAGGCTAGGTCCGATCCCTCGGCATGGAGCCCTTGAGTGCGTTGCTCGCGCTATACAGTGACACAAAATTTATATCACTGCAACGCCATTACACATACCACCTCCACAAACGTGCACGCATACACGCTTACACATGAAAGTGGAAGGGTTTTACTGTTTTTTCCCTTATCGAACTGAAATCGTTTAGAAATTTTCCGATACAAAATACATATAAGAGTTGTTGAGATATGTATGTTTGGTACACATATATGTGTCTCAACAACTCATGTATGTATAAATAGTTCAGCGTAACTTAGGTTAGCTCAGATAGATCGCGTATTGGCATCAGGCAACAGCCAAGCCGAGGTGTGCTGTTGAGGGTGGATGGTGATGATGGGTGATGAGCTAGTTGCACAAACAAAATCGGCTGAGTGCCTTAAGCGCTCTTCTTAGTAGTCCGGTGAAGCTGTGGCCTTGAAGCTAAGATCAATTGCTAGATCAATTGCGTAGTCAGTTCGAGAAAAAAAAAGCCACTGTTTTTTTACATTAAGTTCCACGCGGACGATCTCACGGGAACAGCTAGTCACTGAATATATATAATAATTCATGAATAATAATATAATATAATATAATATAATTCATGATTTTTGAAAACAATAATAACTTTATATTATTATTATAAAGCTACCATGATAATAGTTTTTTAGATAATCCAGTACCTTTTGAGATCGGGCACTGCTAGTAAAAAATAAAATGCACCTTCAGAATTTACGCATTGTAGTCATTCAGCTACGACGCTACGAAATCTGATCGCCTACGCGTTTAAGATTTTCTAACTGAATATAATTGGGGTAATGTTATACATACGGTTATTTGTTGTAATACGTATGAAATGCAATCATATCATTTTCTCGTCTCAATCAAATTACTGTGACATTTGAACCTCTTTGAAATTCTATTCGATGAATAGTCTCGTTACGTGAATAATATTACTAATATTTTCTACAAACTGTCTAGGGTGGGTGCATTGTTTAACCTTTTACACTTGGTTAATAATTGATTCTAAGGATACTCGTAATCAAGTATATTTTTGGTTTCTGTAAGTATGTACAATATTACCACAACGTAACGTCTTAGGCTAGTGTGCTATCTAAGCTCGTTACTATATATGTGAATAAACTGATATAACAGATGTTCCTACACTTTAAAGATAACGGAATACCTTTTATTTTATGGAACCCCATATCATCACGGGAACAGCTAGTCACTGAATATATATAATAATTCATGAATAATAATATAATATAATATAATATAATTCATGATTTTTGAAAACAATAATAACTTTATATTATTATTATAAAGCTACCATGATAATAGTTTTTTAGATAATCCAGTACCTTTTGAGATCGGGCACTGCTAGTAAAAAATAAAATGCACCTTCAGAATTTACGCATTGTAGTCATTCAGCTACGACGCTACGAAATCTGATCGCCTACGCGTTTAAGATTTTCTAACTGAATATAATTGGGGTAATGTTATACATACGGTTATTTGTTGTAATACGTATGAAATGCAATCATATCATTTTCTCGTCTCAATCAAATTACTGTGACATTTGAACCTCTTTGAAATTCTATTCGATGAATAGTCTCGTTACGTGAATAATATTACTAATATTTTCTACAAACTGTCTAGGGTGGGTGCATTGTTTAACCTTTTACACTTGGTTAATAATTGATTCTAAGGATACTCGTAATCAAGTATATTTTTGGTTTCTGTAAGTATGTACAATATTACCACAACGTAACGTCTTAGGCTAGTGTGCTATCTAAGCTCGTTACTATATATGTGAATAAACTGATATAACAGATGTTCCTACACTTTAAAGATAACGGAATACCTTTTATTTTATGGAACCCCATATCAAATCAACACTGAAATTTATATAAGATCATATTTTTTAAGAAATGTAAAATGTCATTGAAACATGTTATTCGCGCATTGTCTCTGGCTAAGTGCCCTGCTGGGCCATGCATAGCCCCGCGCAGCACACGCTGTCTGAGTGTGTTGCGTGGAGGGAGCAGTGCCGCATTCTGGCGGCGGCCGTGGGAACGGACTTATCGCTGCCGAGCGTGGTTTCGGCCATGCTCGGCAGCGAACAGGCTTGGCGAGCGATGGCCTCCTTCTGCGAGGAGGTCGTCTCGCAGAAGCAGGTGGCGGAGAGGGCCCGCGAGGCAGACCCTGAAAGTGGCCGTCTCCGCCAAAGGATCTCCGTCAATCTGTATACATATCACGCCCATGAAGTGTCTGTATGTAATATCAAAATAAAAAATTTTGACTGATTGGGTATGAAAGTATACACACTTCTGATAACAAAAATGCAATTTTTAAAATTTTTGTCGGTCTGTATGTCTGTCTGTTTGTTACGGGTAATCTTCGAAACCGATTTTGACGGGAATTTCACTGGCAGATAGAAAACATTACAGCGCGTTACTTAGGCTACTTTAAATTAGACTATCTGTTAACCGCGGCTTCGTATGCCATGCTATCTTCAAAACGGTTGGACCGATTTCCACGGGACTTTCACTGACAGATAGCTGACCTTATAAAAAGTAATTTAAGTAATTTTAGTTTATACTAACTGTTAACCGTGACGCCGCCCGCAATGCTATCTCTAAAACGGTTCGATCGATCTTCATATAACTTTCACTGACGGATAGCTGATCTTATAAAAAGTAATTCAAGCAATTTTAGTTTATACTAGCTGTTAACCATTTTCACGGGACTTTCACTGGTAGATAACGAACCTAATAAAAAGTAATAGTGGTTATTCTATTTTAGACTAGCTGTTACCCGTGACTTTGTCTGCATGAAATTTAGCAAAATTTCAACTCATTCTTTATTTTTAATAAGAGAAATAATTATCGGTCTATTGTTTACAATTCGACATTATAATTATTAATAACATTAATGATATAGAGGTCTTCCTAATAAGATCTTAGATTATAAACGTATTATGTAAAGAATTCCATAATACAATTTGTTGCGGAACAGACAAGCGTTTATTTTTTGTATAGTCACAAAATCTTAATTATAATAATGGCAATGTATATTAAATGTAATGTAAATATAAATCTTTATAATAATATTTTAAGTTATTGTTTCAATAGTTCCTTATACAGTGTAAGTGAGCACTGAGGTAGTTATATGGTTGGTTATGGTTCCAAATATTATTTACTTAACATTTAGTGTTTGTTTCATGTCAATCGGTTCGTAAATAAAAAAGTTATGTCAATTTAAAGAATCACGTCGAACATTTGTTAAACTATCTATCTACTGTTCTTTCTCTTTTCAGTAGCATTGACTGCAACTTTACTAAATTTCATTATAATAATAATGGTCTATATAAAATTATGATTACATAATAATAATAAATATAAGGTACAAATGATCAGTTTCGGAAAATTAAAATAACCAATGTCAGTTGACCTCAGATCTATATGATCAATCATATGAAATTGGGTTCAGCTTAGGCTGGTGATGTTGGTTGTACACGTCTGCGCAGGTATATAAAGCGCGCCGAGATCCGCGCCGCTGCTTCGTAGTCCGGTGAAGCTTAACAGGTCAATAGCATAGTCAGTTCAAGAAAAAATAAAAACGCGCCGCTGCTTACAGCATTCAATTATTCGCAGCAAACGCACGTATTCCGGAGGCGCATGGCGTAACAGTTGCATTCGATAACACTGACTGTTTGCATAGTTCATCTATTCTATCTTCTTCTATATACATACATATAATAAAAATGAAGTTTGTCTGCATGAAATTTAGCAAGATTATTATTACTTATTCTTTATTTTTAATGACAGAAATAATTATCGGCTTATTGTTTACAATTCGACATTATAATTATTAATAACATTAATGATATAGAGGTCTTCCTAATAAGAGTATTACGTAAAGAGTTCCATAATACAATTTGTTGCGGAACAGACAAGCGTTTATTTTTTGTATAGTCACAAAATCTTAATTATAATAATGGCAATGTATATTAAATGTAATGTAAATATAAATCTTTATAATAATATTTTAAGTTATTGCTTCAATATTTACTTATACAGTGTAAGTGAGCACTGAGGTAGTTATATGGTTGGTTATGGTTCCATATGTGTTGCAGATGACAAACCTCATTTGGCACGCTCTTTGTATTTATATATCTATTGTACACGTTACATGTTACTTTTAGTGGCGTGCGCGTCGTACTTACAATTGTCTTTAAAGAGCATTCCTGTAATTGTACATAGTTTCACAATTCTATAATTCTTTAATACGATTTTAAAAAACGCGTGCGGAGCTGCGGGTACAGCTAGTAATAAATAATTTTGGCAGAACCCTGATGACTATTCGACGGAACCCAGTTTGGGAAACCCTGTGATAGAGGAATTTCGTGTGCACCGATCACGCAAAAACTACTTTAAAAAATTCGTATTATTTTTCTTTTACACTTGGTCGTTATCTAGAAAAACGAATTATTATGATGTCTTCGTTTATTATAGAATTACTAGCGATCCCGGCAGACGTTGTCCTGCCTTAATAATGAAAGAAACATAAAAGTCTATCTTAATTATCAGTCGAAACCATTTTCGAATCCACCTGAACACAAAACAAAAAAAATCATCAAAATCTGTCCAGCCGTTTAGGAGGAGTTCAGTCACATACACACGGACAGAAGAAATATGTATATAAAGATTAAAGTTTTAAGAAAGTTCTATTTTTAAAAGTTAATACGTTCACTATATATTTTATTGGTTGAGGTTAATTAATGGTTTAGTGTTTATGTTTTCTTCTATACATAAAATATATTGTTAAAATAATGAAGAAAACAAACAAAGTTGAGTATATCGGCTACGCTAAAATGTATATCATATTGCGTGTCTAGGTTTGAAACATTTTTTTTTTTTGATATTTTACAATAATATAGACTATAATACGATGTCAGTTAACAAGGTCACGATGAGGGTCAATATGTTATCTTACTTATGCAATTACCTACCTAATATTTGTTAAAGTTATTTGATTCATAAAACCTATCGAAAAACGTTAATCTCATGATAAATTGTATGAAACAAGTAAAACGGCCTTAAAACTTTTGGCAACAGAAGTAAGGGTAATGAGGAGCGCCACCCTCCCAGGCGATGTCCGCGTGATTCAAGCAAACCACCCACCAAACAAGCCTATATAAGCGAGGGTATTTCCCATGACACTCAGTATCGTTCGCATACCGACGGGGGGACGCACGTCGACGAGAGAAGAAAATGGGAAACTTTTTCCGAGACACTCGCGATCATAATTTCCCAGTGTGAAGGTCAGATTTTTCGTCAATTTACAAAAATTGCCAGTTATATTAGATACGTTGTGTTATATATTAACTTGGAAAAGCTTTTTACTTCTAAAAAAATATTCTTTACTTGGGTTTTATGTGCTTAGTTCATTTTAATACTCCACTTTTCTTCAAAAATGTCACTCTTATTACAAATATTTGTGCAAATTTTAACATACACATATAATTTTTTTATTTCTTATTTAAAACATAGTGATATTACTTATTGAAATAAATAATTACAAGGCCTATATAGTGACTAAATATATAGTGAATCATTTGTATAAAATAATTGTCAGACATCTTTAAATCGTTTCATAATAAATATTTTAAAACTCATGGATATAAGTTATATATATTGACTACCCACTCGGCTTCGCACGTATATAACAAAAACCATAAGATCGAATCTTTCACTTAGATTTTCCAAATAATTTCTAAACCTAAAAACTAATTTCTAAACTTTATCCTAAGAATTACAAACACAAAAAAAGAATTAGCGATAAATGTGCAAGCTGTCGTGAAATGATTAATACATTTGGCAATTGTTTTTTTTATATATAGATTTATATACTTACAAAATTTGGTATATCATTTTTTTATTACAAACTATTAAGTTATTTATATAGTTCCAAATAATATAAACTCATTACTATTATGTTTTTGTGTATCTGATTTAACTATACGATCATAAATATAAATGATAATCTAATGACACATTGTAGTGAGTTAATATGACTGGTATTTACTATGTATATAGTAGTTAAGATTGAGTCGGCCTTGCCACCCCACTATTAACATATCCGCGTCGTACTTCAGCGGTGTTTAACGCGTGCATATGGAAATGACTTATTTTTATTGATTGCCTTAAAAATATCCACCGCTTTGATAATGAGGCTTGTTAAATTCATAACTTAACATCATACAAAGGAATCTATTTAAATAAAAGTAAACTACGTTAAGTTACTTAAGTACGCAATTTTCAATAATTCAATATTAAAGTCATTTAACATATTTATTAATTCTTTTTAGATGTTTTATTGACTAACTTTATGACTGTCTGTTTTTTTGTTCGGTGAATTCGAATCAATTTAACCCCTAACCCTTCCCTCCAAAAGATGGCAACGCACTTGCGACTCCTATGGTATTGTTAGTGTCCATGGACGGTGGTGTTCACTTAACAGCATGTGACCCACCTGTTCGTTTGCCACCTATGACATAAAAAAAAAAAAAAAAACCAAATCATCCATTCATACGCAATATGGGGTTCAAACTTTTTGCTCGTGTTATTATACATATATATTACATAGTACAAAACAAAGTCCCCTAACGCGTCTGTCTGTCTGTTGGCGATAAACTCAAAAACTACTGAACGGATTTTCACGCGGTTTTCATCAGTGGATAAAGTGATTTATGAGGAAGGTTTTGGTAATTTGTCAAGGATTTTTTTATAATCAGGGCGGGACAACGTCGGCCGAGCCGGCTAGTTATATATCATATATCATTATCATATATATTAATATGTGAAGCTAAAACTTTGTACCCCTTTTTAAGAGAATTGGACGAACGGATGAACGTGAAATTTGGCATAGTTAAAGTTTATATGGAGGGGAAGTGCAGAAAGCTATTTTTTTATCTAAAATGCATTACAAGCATATTAAATTAATTAATATATACATTACTCACACTACTGCTCGAATTTTACACAACATATACACACATATAAATGGAAAAGACATTTTGACGGATGATAAGACACTCTTACGTTCCAATATTTTACCTTTGCAATATTTTTAACATGACTGACGTTGCATGTCTTACTTGCCCTTTGAAATCGACTGGTCAAATTGTAGGTTAATTTTATAATAATATAATATGTAAATTCATAATTGAAATAATTATTTTCAGTAAATTTATGGAACCACTGAAATAATGATTATTCTATTTGGTTATATTGAACATTTTAGGTGCCCGGAATGCTTTCACTTAGCTTCATATTGTAATAAGAGTAAAGCACTATTACCAAAGTCAATATTTACTATATTTATGTTTAGTATTTTTTGTGGTGAATTTACTTGAAATGATGATTTTAAAAAAATGAACCAAAAATACTTTGTAAAATCAAAATAAGAAAATATGTCTGCTCATGAAAGGAATCCACGACTTAGATTCTTAGTTCAACTTGATGTAGCAATTATATTTATTACAGTTGATGATAAATTATGAATAAAAAGGAATTCATTTTCAAAAGTTAATGGTAGTATTAAAAACTTTTTTGTGTTGGATTCATTATTTGATTCTATTGTGTATCCATTACTTTTCCAAACAATGATACTGGGTGTATCACTATTCCTTATAATGGACATACCATATTTAATTCAATATCATCCAGAAATACCACCTAGCCATGATATCGTGTAAAATTAATTGGTAATTGTGTCATAAGTAACTGGGCACGAACTAAAAAGTTCGCAACTTCTTATCTCTGCCGTACCGTGAAGCTGTGGAACAATCTCCCGGCCAGTGTGTTCCCTCCTTCCTATAATATGGGGTCCTTCAAGCGTAACGTGAAGAGACATTTATGCAAGCCGGCATGACAGCGGCGACCGGTGAGGGATAGTGTGTCTCTCGGTGGTCGCCATTGTTTTTAGATTATACTGTGCTCACCATCAGGCACAGTAAAGTCACATTGCCGTGCTACGATAAAAAAAAAAAAAGTTGCGATAAATTTCTTTATTTTCGTAAAGTTACCACCACTTACCACCTTATGTAACCGCTTTTTATGTTTATACAATTTAAAAAAGTGCCAAATAACTGAGTAGCTATGATGAAAACCTTTGATAATAGAACCCGAATAAAGTTCAAACTGTAAAAAATCAATGAATTACGGTCGAATGTCGACCACTGGGCGCCCCTAGTAATTATTATCATCCGTATTGAGTATTATACAAATATTGTAAACTAACTGTGCCCGCGACTTCGTCTGCGTTGAACTTAATTCATAAAGCAGTATTTCGTTTACTGTGGCTTAGATATTATACATTATATAATATCCTTGTTTTGATAAGAGATTGAATTGCATTTACTTACTTCTCTCTCGTACTTAACTCGAGCCGTCATTTAAATTACAATACCTTGTGATAGAGTGGATTGATTTTAGTGAAATAAAGACTATATGTTACATGAAAATATGCTTTATGACTTTATTAGTGAGGTTTTCCCGGAACGCAGTACTTTAGCATTGATGCGTGTCTAAACAAACAGACAGACATTACTAAAAATGATTGAAATGTATTTTATTACTTATTCCTAGCCACCAGCAATATTTTTTTTTCACAAAAATCTAAAAAGTACAGACACGTACTTGAATTACAAGGTTTCGATTCGAAGCAAGTATTCGACTCGTTAAAGGCAGGGAAAAATAATAAACACTTTCTAACATTTTTTTTAAACTCTAAAATTCGTCTATAATTAATTTAAAAAAAAGAATATCGGTTCACAAACTAGAAAAGAAGGTACAGGGCGGTTTTGTCTTCGTTTATTTATATTTACTAGTGGGCGCCCAGTGGTCGACATTCGACCATAGTTCATTGATTTTTTAAAGTTGAATGTAGAATGAAAAAGGGTAAATAGAACGTAAGAGTAAAATAATACATACAGTCGAGCATAGCAACCTCCTTCACAACCTTTTTTGAAGTCCTTTATTGACAGATGTCAAAATGTCTTTTTTATTTATTGGAAGTCGGTGCCAACCAAATCGAAAACCATATCTATAGGTACAAAGTTTAAGTCCACTCTCGCGTCTCTGTAATACAACAATTTTGGTTGGTACCGACTTCCAGTACATTTCTAGGTAGCACACATATTCATATGTTTTATTTTTGATAAACTATTTATTTTCCGCTTTTTAGTGCCTTATGGGTTTTTGATTGATATTGAAGTCGGTTAATACTTTTTTTTGAAAATTTACTTTATTTATTTACATGTGTGTATATGTTGTGTAAAATTGAAGCAGTAGTGTGAGTAATGCATATTTTAATTAATTGAATGTACTTCTAATCCATTTTATATAAAATAAATAGCTTTCTGCACTTGTCCTCCATATAAACTTTAACTATGCCAAATTTCACGTTCATCCGTTCGCGCATTTCTCCCAAAAAGGGATACAAAGTTTGGGCTTCACGTATTAATATATAGACTATCATTACATAGTATAAAACAAAGTACCCCACCGCGTCTGTCTGTCTGTCTGTTCGCGATAAACTCAAAAACTACTGAATGGATTTTCATGCAGTTTTCATCAGTGGATACAGTGATTCATGGGGAAGGTTTTAGTATATAATTTTTCAAGATTTTTTTTATAATCAGGGCGGGACAGCGTCTGCCGTGCCCGCTAGTAATATATAATACGTTCAAAATGAAAAGCAGACTATAATTATGTAAATTTTGTTTTTTTAACCTATCAGAAAGAAGAGGGACACATGCAATAATAGCTTATCAGTTCTGAGCTGTGTATAGTTGTCGTTGAGTAAACTCACGAGAGTTGAACTTATTTTATCTTACAGGTTTGCTATTAAGCAATTAGATAATTATATCTAATACTGTTGCACAACGTGTGTCACCTGATGTTAAGTGATCACCACCGTCCATAGACACTTGCAACATCAGAAAAGTCACAAGTGCGTTGTCACCCTGTGTTTGGGGGAGGGGGAGGGGGGAAGGGGCGAGGGAGAGAGGAGGTGGGTTATCCGGCGCTTTCACTGACCGTACAAAACGCAACAATGCAAGCACTCTTACTTCACGTCAGTTTTCTGCGAGAGGGTGGTAGTACCCCGGGCGAGCCGACCCATTCACGCTGAAACCAGTAATAGCTTCAGCGTGGCTCTACCACCTTAATAATCTGTATAAAAATGTATATAATTATTACTCCGAGTACTAATATATCTGCGAACAAGGCTAACGATGATAATTACAATTTACAAAATTATGTAGTTTAAGTAATGCAAACTAAAATTGATTTAAAAATTCAAAACACAACTTTGTTTTAAGTTTTCACTTTTGTCAGCAGTCCTATTATATATAATATTGCCTCGACTTCTTTTTGAGCTGATTAACGCCATTTCCTTAACGGTCCTTCATAGCTTCACTGAACTACGGCCATCTTAAGCCATACTCATTTGATGAGACTGGCTTATCATACGTAAAAAAACAAAAAAAAAGAACAAAAACTTTTTGGTTTGTTACCTTATTATCAAAATCAAAAATATTTCATTGAGTTTAGGCTCTGAGAAGGTGCTTATTTACGTTAAAACAATACCACTGTCTAAAAAGACAACTCTATCATCGAAAAGAGCCAGAACTAATCACGATGTAGTTTTTTTACATATTATTACTCTTACTACTATATTAGTTACGGTTGTCATAGACATTTTTAGCAGATATACAAAGTAAAGTAGTCCAGTGAAGATGTTAAGCTAGGCCAATAGCGTAGTCAGGTCGAGATAAAAAAAAAGAAAAAAAATACAAAGAAAGGAGTCATTTCTAGACATTATTAACTGCGTGATCGACTATGGTTTAACATTATAACCTACTTTGACATGGCGCTTAAATTTACTATCCGGCATGGCAATGTATTTTGGGATTATATTATAGAACCTAATACTATAACCTAAAATACTTTTACTGATCTTGGACTTTCAACATATGATAGCTAATTTGTGATTATTGCTGCTATTAAAATCATATCGGTCTTTTACAGAATCCAGTTTATCTATTTTTTCCCGGAGAAACGTTAAATTATCAAGAATGTATTCGGAGGGCAGAGTTAAGACACTGAATTCCTGAAACTTGTTGTATAATGACTCACGAGGCCCATTATATGATATATAAAACAATGTAAAAAATCAATATATATTCACACTTAATAAAGATATAAGTGTGATATGTATGAAGACAAATTCATTTAGATTTAATTATAAAACTAAGTTATAAAGAAAAATATTAATAAAATAACCAGAGAGAGATGTGAATCGTAATAATATTTATTTGGTTAGCTAACAATAGATATTAGTCCATCCAATTAAATATAATAACTTGCAAAACTTTAGAATTATCCAACGGATAATGTATATAAGACTTCATCTTGGGCACATGTCTCAGTTTAACCCATGGTCAAGTGACACGGAACGAATCCTCCGTGTCCCTCCAGATTTACTATTCTAACGTCTAAATATGACATTAAATAACAGTCAACATTTTATAAGTACGTTATTAAAAAGTACCGCTCTTTAATCTGTAAGTAATTCGAATAAAATTTAGAGTCAAATAGGTTATCTTTCCCTTATCCTATTATTTTCGTACAATTTTACATTTGGTCAGAGTTCAAACTTCTTTGAATTTAAACTCTATACATATTTTGTATCTTCTGTAACGTATATCTTGTTTCGTGTACCCGAAGCCATTTGAATAGAAAAATCATATAAGTTATTTATTTATCGAAATATTTTTTTTGTATATCATAGGAGGCAAACGAACAAGTGGGTCACCTGATGTTAAATGATCACCATCGTCCATAGACATTTGCAACATCAGGGGAGTCGCAAGTGCGTTACCAGCCTGTGCTTTGGGGGGCGGGAAGGGGAGAGAGGAGATGGGCCTCCGGCGCTCTTACTGACCGAACGAAACGCAGCAATGCAAGTACTGTTACTTCACGTCGATGTTTCTATGAGAGGGTGGTACTACCCCGAGCGAGCCTACCCATTCATGCTAAAACCAGTAATAGCTTCAGCGTGCTTGTACTACCTACATATATTTAGGATTCATTTTGCTAAGCCGAAACTTCAAAACGCTACAATCGCTATATAAAAATTACTAAAACTTTAAAAAAGGTATTATAGTGATAACTTATGAGGGTCATTTAAATATGCCGCCACTCGTTGTTGGAACAAAATCCCACCACCATGTCGATCCAAAAAGAGTAAACTTAGCTTTAAACTCTCATATAAGCATTATCTATTGCAATTTCAAACTCAGTAATTAAAGTGACGTATAATGTATTCATGTAGTTCTATTTTAAGCC
Source organism: Antheraea pernyi (assembly GCA_015888305.1). NCBI lineage: Eukaryota > Metazoa > Arthropoda > Insecta > Lepidoptera > Saturniidae > Antheraea > Antheraea pernyi. The sequence goes on along the minus strand of MU158882.1, from coordinate 493,455 downwards.
CTGTTTATTGGTGTGTATTTTTTTTTAAATCTTTTTCCGTATACATTTATATTTGTTTTGTTTAATTCTAAATTTGTGGTTACAGTAGTTATTTCTCTTTAGTATGACCAACCGTGACGTGTTACGTGTGTCTATGTTATTTGTTTGTTCGTCTCAAATGTTGTACTAAATTTAACGTCCGTTTATCATCATTATAGGTTCCCATCGAAAATCAGCGCTGCAGTACTACCTGTAGTATTGCAGATTTTTGCTGATTGGGTTCGCCAATTGTTGGACATCTATTTTTTCATTTTTAAAATGTATTTTTTTTCCGTCTAATTAGTTTGTGTAATCTAATTTAATTGTATGGTTGTTCCAACAATAAAGTATTTCTTTCTTTTTAATCTTTGAAATGGCTGAATCAACTTAGATGCGACTTTTACTGACAGATGTAGAACTTTTCTGACTATTCTTTATGCTACATATCATTACAATTTTACATAGCGGCCTTAATTCGAAATCATCTTCTATATATATAATGAGGATATACATATAACGTGTCTGAACTTTTTAGATTTTAGTAAAAAAAAAAATGTGCGTGCGTACAAAGTACACATGTCAGAAGTGATACTTCTTTGGCGAACTAATTTATGTCTTGTTTGTATTTATACAAATCTAAAACTTTAGATTTCCGAGATTTGAGAAATAGATGAAAAATTTGCGTTTACTGCAAATGACGTCACTTCCGTTGCATACCTGCGTGACGTTACATCTGTAAAAAAATTACCCTCATGCGCCTAAAGAAGTTTCACTTCAAAAATTACAAATAAGTAATAAAGTACATTTCAATCGTTTTTAGAAATGTCTTTCATTCTATATTGTACACAGATTTTTTTTTATGTCATTGGTGGCAAACAAACATGTGGGTCACCTGATGTTAAGTGATCACCACCGTCCATGGACACTAACAACATCAGAGGAGTTACAAGTGCGTTGCCACCCTTTGGGGGGAAGGGTAAGGGGAGGGAGAGAGAGAGGAGAGGGGAGGGGAGGTGGGCCTCCGGCGCTCTCACTGACCGAACGAAACGCAACATTGCAAGCACTGTTACTTCACATGGGTTTTCTACGAGAGGGTGGTACTACACCGGACGAGACGACCCATTGATGCTGAAACCAGTAATAGCTTCAGCGTGGCTCTACCACCATCAGATCATTGCTCAAGGACTACATTCATAATAAAACCTCACCAAGAAGACCCTAAAGCATGGCAATACATCCTTAAGTAACGCTTATCGTAGTTTCATTAAAATCAGTCGACTCTGTAAAAAATTATTGTAATTTTAATGACGACGGGACTTAATTACGATAGAAAAGTAGTTAACTAAATGGACTTGCTACATTTATATGAGGTTCCACGCGGACAAAGTCGCGGGCACTGCTAGTAAGTAATATATCGCAAAGCAAACGCGAAAATCACAAACTATTTATCATACAGTATTTATTAAATAGGTACATTATAAATAGGTGTAGATTAGAAATTGTCGTAACAAGTTAGGCCTTGATACGTTTATGTAGATTCTCGGAACCGGCGGAAGCGGGTCAGGTCGAAAGTTCACCATCGCTTTAGCGCCTAAGTTTTCTTTAATCCCATAATAAAAATCGTTTCATTTGACGCGCAACATTTTTTTTACCTGTGATTTTATTGTACTTTAGTACATTTATCGTGTTTTTATAGGTCGACATTTCCATGTGCCGTTCAATGAACTTTATTTACAGCTATGTTTCCTTGTTATTATGGAAAAATATTACGTAGCTTTCAAAATATATTTTTTCTGCCATGACGAGACTATTTGTATTTACTATCTATATATGCTGACGCCGTCAGACACATATTATGTGGTATTACAGCATCAATGTATTGAGGTGCGAAAGCGTAACAAACAAACATTCCCATTTCTAATATTAGTTAGGGTTAAAATTTATCTCTAAAAGTATTTTCGTCTAACATTCGCCCGCGACTTTGTCCGCGTTAATTACAATATAAAGTTTATTAAAAATAAAATGGATTAATCTAGCTTACTACAGTTGGGTATGCAATCCGCCCTCTGCCTCCGATACCTATGCCGAGTCACACGGACTGACAGCACTATTTGTTTGTTGTTAATTGAACCTCGCGTCGCAGAGACAAATAGGGACAAATCAATCGACGATAATAAATTATTGATATTCTATTTAGCCATACCATTAAATAAAAATATAAATAACTCTATAGACTACAAGTGAATCTCCCATCCTCCACCATCTTTAGAGGTTTCAAGAGAGATATGAGAGCATTACCGTCACACCTATTGTTGTCCCAAAGTAGCAGCGCTTACATTATTATGCTCCGTTTCGAAGGGTATGATTGAAAACATCCCGTTTTACTGGATCAGGAATTGTTTTAATTCAGTTCTCGAGAGAAATAACCTATTAGAATTTACTTCATGACGGCAGGCCTATTGAGGTTCGTCCTTAAATGTAGTTGTTTTAAAACATCACCATACTCACGTCTGAAGACATTCAGTGCGTTGTTTTCCCTATGAGATGTATAGCATGATGTACTAAGCAATGACAGAGCAGTTGTAGCGTATTAGGACATCGCGTCGCTCGATATAGGTTATAATCCATATCATTGTAACAGTATTTTTCTCAAACCAACTTGGCTAGCTGCCTTTAAGTTGAATATCTGATGCCAAGCATATGTAGCTGTTCCGGTAACTATACTTGAGAGTTAATTCTCTATAGACTTAGCTTGTTAACATGGGTCACATTCTCACTTAACAATAATTAAGAGCGTGGTCAACCCCTAACATTTATAACAAAGTAGCGGATCCGGTGGACGTTGTTCGGCCTATTAAAAAAAAACCTTGACAAATTATATGCCTAAACTTTACCTACTGGTGAAAACCGCATGGAAATCCTTTCAGTTGTTTTCCAGTTTATCGCGAATAGACAAACAAACGTGGTAGAGGGCTTTGTTTTATAATATGTTGGGATAAATTAATTGGTATTTTTTTGTGATTGTTTTAATACATTTTACACAACTTATTAATTTTTGAAGTTCATTCTTTAATCGCACTCATGTAAGGGCTACGTTTAATCCTACTCAACCGCGTACCAATTAACTACCATATACCGTATGGACGTCGATACGAAGTCTACAATTAGTTTTATCGATGGTGAAAAGTATGTATTACGAATAGGGTATGACAGTAGGATATTTTATTTAATGCTTGATTAATTATCATCCTGAAATTGAAATCTTCAGTAGCCGCAAATAGCCGGTAATGTAACCAATTTAAATTAATAAATGTACCGAATTGTGAAAAATCTGTTTGGACAAGCCGGTATTTGAACCTGAAGACATCAAAATGATATTCGAGGGGTCAATCTACTCGAATACCACTACTAATCTTACGCCTATATAAAACCACAACTCGAAGCAATCCGGTCAGTTTAAGGTGCCACTTCTGAAGTTTATGTTTCCACAAGTAATGAACCCATTATAACAAAAGTAGATGTAGCTACGTTTCTACTGTTGATCACCACATCTTCAACATATATTGATAAAAAACTAAATGTGTGTCCAATTCGTTGCATAACCGTTCATATGCGAGGCCGCCGGTCGATGCACCGCAGTCAATAATTCAGTATAACCATGCCGATGTCTAATTTTATACTACAAGTTCAACTGGTCGCCTCTACACGCTGCCTCCATACCTTATCGGTTTCTTATAGAGAATACCTTGTACATAGTATAATTTCAATACAATTGCTTTGTATATCTGTCTCTTGCATGATGGTATTATTTACTGCTAATATATCAAGTGTGTTTATTATTCCAATATTTCTGGAAGTTTTCAATAGAAAGTTTTAAAATAGATGTTTGTTAATTTTACTACGTAGCCAATAGTGTCTTACGTCTCTCTATTTTTATTTAAAAGCTTATCATTGATTAAAGATGTTTTTTTACGTTAAATGTATTAATTTGTTGATTAACATGTTACCATCAGTTGAGAGAGCTTGAATTGATGCCAAACAATCCTTTTTTCTGAATAGCACTTTGTTTTGATTAAATCTTTGGCACACTTCCAGTCCGAGCCTACGGTGAGAAGTGGCATAAATATTGTTTAACGCTTACCCTTAAGAAATAATAGCATTATACTAATGAAGTGTTTATTTGTATTATAAAGATTTTTTGAAGTTGCATTAGCGAAGTGCATCGTTCTCTTAGTTTTATTGCAAACTATACAAGGAATTTACTAATTGATTTTTTTTGTTTACAGGATTGTATCATCGACACGAGATGACGTTCTTGCACCGCAGCCGAAGTCCACCGAAAAACGGAGCACTAGTATCATGAACACTTGTTATTTCATTATTCTATTTAACGATGCTGACGGTTTCGGTGTTTTTTGTTATACATCATTTTGCTTAAGAAATTCATACACCAAATAAATTAACTAAAGGATACGGATGTACACGCGGCCAACGCGAGCGAGACTCGGCACGTGCGCTCTAGTAATAAATAAATATTACGGAGCGCACGCGGTGAGCCTGCAAGCGTAGCCTACAGCCAAGGGCGACCACCGCATGCACTCCGCCGGCGCAACCTCTCCTTTTATCCTTTCCTTCATCGAAGCCGCTGCATCGAATTTGGGTCATTTCGCTTAGGTAGGGACAATAGGGAATGCTAGAAAACCTTAAGATACCAAAGAATCCGACACGCACTCCAATCTGGAAATGCGTTAATCATTTTATTTAGTACGGAAAATCCTCTAAGGAGAAGCGCTGTTTTTCGTATTTACAGGTGACACACTAAATGGCCAGCGGCTGATCGAGTTCCGGCTCGGACAGGAGGCCGATTCAGACAAAGGCGAGGGGCTGGAAGTCGCGTCAGCCGAGCTGATGGTTCGAGCGGAAACGGCACCACGGTCGCGCCATTTGCGCTACACGCTGTGGGCATTCACCGTGAGTGACAACGCGACCATCGGAGAACTCGCGGGGCTGACGCGACGTGACCCGGCACACGGCTGGCAACGCATGGATGTAACAACAGCGGCGCGGCGCTGGGCCGCAGACGGCGCGCGGGTGCCGCTCCGACTCCTACTCGACTGCAGCGGGTGCGGCGGCCGCGTGAGGCTCCGGCTGGGCGGCGGGCAGGCAGCTCGGCCCTTACTGAGACTGCGGCTGGTGCCTCCTCCGGCTCGACGACGCCGCGCGCTCGACTGTGACGCGGCCGAGCACGGTCGCTGCTGCCGGCAGTCCTACTACGTGAGCTTCCGCGCAATAGGCTGGGACGACTGGATCGTCGCCCCGGAGGGCTACTACGCGAACTACTGTCGCGGCGCGTGCACCCCCTTCCTGAACTACCACTCGCAGGTGGCGGAGGCGGCGCGGCTGGAGCGCGCTGCGTGCTGCGCGCCCGTGCGCTTCTCCGCGCTCTCGCTCATCTACTTTGGCGCCGACTCGAACATCATCAAACGCGACCTGCCCGAGATGGTGGTCGAGGAATGCGACTGTCCGTAGCGGTCCTGTACATAGCTCGCCGCTCCCGCCGCGTCGCTCCGCCGCTCCCGCTGCGCCGGCTTGTCCGTCGCGGCGCGCTTCTGCCGCTCTCGAATCTGTTTTAATCCGAATCGATTATAAATAATATTCTCGACTTGTGTAATGTTTTGTTCTTCGCGTTCGAAAGACTGTATCCTAAATCAAATAAATAAATCTCTGTCTACGTAGGGTTCGTCGCGTCATCGTATCGCATGCTGCGCGTCATATAAGTTGCTGTTATTATCGCTTTGTGGTAACGTGTCGTGCGCGTATTGTTCGTCGTCGATATTGCTGGCATTCGGGTGTTTCGTATAGAATGACTTATCCCTGTGAATACAATTACCATCGCGTATCGCCAGCAGCAGCGACAGGCAGTGTGCGAGCGCGACAAGCGACCACGGAGCGCGACCGCGCGGCGTTTGGTGCGATGTCGCGTAGCCATGTGTAGACACCCTAAATAATTTAATACTACGCCGTTTTCTTTCACCACGTTTGGTGATCGCTTGTAATTATTGTAAACTGTATTATAATAATTATTATAATTATAATAATAATAATAAATCAACTTTTTCATAATTACTACAACCTCTTTTATTTTGTTTCTAATTTTCTTACTTTTTATTAATTTTATAAGAACTTCACAACACATCATCGTATGATTATTATTTTGAAAACATAATTTATTGATTCTTACTTTTAAAGTACAGAAATTTTAAAAACTTAGATTGTTTATTTTCCAACCAGTTATTATGTGGAACGAAAGTTGAAAAAACATATTGATAGCCTTTTTATTAGGCACCTTTCTGTCATTATGTTTTCATTGGAACAATTTGGCAATAAGAACTGGTATCCATTTTCCTACGATGTTATTTAAGTCTTAAAATTTTGGTGATCTCAATCACCAATAAATACATTTTAACCAATATAAAATCAAAATGTAAAAAAAAAACAAAATTCATATATACAGTCGACAATTTAAGCAACTTCTGTTCAATACCAAAGTAAACATTATATGATCTCTATTTCAGAATTACTAAAAGCAGTAGTAGTTTTTTTAGGTAATAGTGTTAGGTTTTATTACAAATTCCCAAAACACATTACCGATTTTCCAAGTAGTGAGTTTAAACACCGTGTCAAGGGGGTTTTAATATCTAAAGGATATATATACATACAATTATACTACATACGGACTGCTGGAAGCGCAACAAGAACGCCGCGGCTGAGGTAAGTAATTTTATTGGAGTGTGTTATGCATCGCAGTATCTTGGGTTGGTTATGACCCTGAATTGCATTTATTGACCAAACAATTCGGGTTACCTGGTATTGACCATATTGAAGAATGAAAATCAAAATTCAAAGTCAAAAATACTTTATTCAATTTAGCGTCAAATAATATATAAATAATAAAAATAGGCGTCAAAACTAGCACCGGTTCAGGAAAACAAACCAGTCATCGAGAAAAACCGGCAACAAAGTCGATCCGGTTAATCTTTTCATGATACATATTTTTACTAATATAGTTAGTTACATTTTTGGGGGATACACAGAGAGGGACGTCATTTCCAGGATCACCGTCTATCACATATTGACGCTGCTGTCGAGAAATATTTTTGAAGTTATACTTCTTTTGGCGCGTTAGGGAAAAATGATGAGAGTCAATTTTTACGACGCTCGCGCACACCGTCACGAAAAACCGACACCCTAAAGTTAGCTATAGTTAACTTTTTCTATTGTTAGTGTCGTTTTATCTCCAATCGTAGAATAAGGCGAAAGATAAAAGTTTTGAAAAGATCTTGTTACGGCAAAGAAGTAGAACTTCTAACGCGTGTACATAAGTACACACACACTTTTTTTTAATTTCAATTTTTTTGTATTTTTGAATTTCTATACCAACCTGTAAAAATCTACAAAACATAATGTCGGCAATAGTATTCCATAGGGTGGAGGTTATTATTCCGTAGCGTATAATTAATACTAATTAATATCGCATATTACAATATTAATTATGTATTTTAGAAAACATTCTTTATTTGTTGTCATATTCTGGTTATCGCATGACGTGAATTTAACATGACACGCAGATCATGTCTAAATAATAAAATTTAAAATTCTTTGTATAGATTAATATTAAGAATAATCTTTATTTTGTATTTCATTATATTTCTACACAAAAATAGGTCCCCGCCTCCTGCGGGAAGAAGACAATGAGCGTGTGTGTGTATAACATTGTATAGTCGACAGATAATGATGAAGAATGTTGGTGTTAGAATGAGTAAAAAATTCATACATCTGTACGAGTTTAAGTGGGTATTTCTGCCTAAATCGAACTTCATCATTAGATGATTTTGATTATATCACTAATATGATGAACCCTTTAAAAGATTCTCAATAATGTCGTAATTATATTCTTCTTTCCAACTTACTATCGTGTCCTTAACTTTGTAGTTACTTAAATGTTTAATCTTTAACTTTTTATCAACTTAATTTTTTTATAGTGAATTTATATGTGCATGTCTGTATGTTTGGATAAATTGAACTTTAAAATCAATTTCATCGATTTTCTTATGACTCTAAATGTGCTAAAAAACCTATATACATAGGCTATATAATATACCTAGTTTTTTATTATTTCCTAAGTAACGTTCAAGCACCGATAGAATGTACAGGTACAGAAGTGTTTCATGTTTATATAATGTCTAATTAAATTTATATGTTTACTGGATTTAGTATCACATACATAACTGCAATTTTCAAGTTAATATTATGAATTATAGTATTCAATGGGGCTATATATTTACATAAGATTAGGAGTTTTGACGGGATCTTAGTCTGCCATGTAGTGAATTTGATTTTTTATCCATAATTTTGTGATATTTGACTTTATATTTTGTAAGATCGATGGCATTTTACATAATATAGTTCGGTTCGGTTTGGACAAGTGAAGTGGATGGAAAATAATATCATGTAGTGAATACTCTTCGGATATGTCCCAAAAACTCCCTTGAAAGTACTAACAAAGGAGGCACCATCTTGTTAGAAAATTAAAATTATCGTAAGACACTTGTAACATCCACTCGGCAATGGCAGTAATAATCTGAAAGATTGGTTGCCAAAAAAATAAGATTAGGTATATAGGTCTACTGCTGTTGAAGTCATACTAAAATTACCGGATAAATTTCTATAAAGTTTTAGGTTAGATATTTGTAGGTGGTAGAGTCACGTTCACGATATTATTGGTTTCAGCATGAATGGATCGGCTCGCCCCGGTACTACCACCCAACCTACAGAAACACTGACGTAAAGTAACAGTGCTTGCATTGTTGCGTTCCGTTCGGTCAGTGAGAGTGCCGGAGGACGACCTCCACTCCCCCATACACTGGCTGGCACCGCACTTGCAACCTCCCTGGTGCTGCTAGTATCTATGGACGGCGGTTATCACTTACCATCAGGTGATTCGTTTGCTCGTTATAATATTAAAAGAAAGTTTTACTTTCCTAAACACTTGACCCTTATATAAAGAAGAATGATCACATGCTCACTTAACATAAAGTTATTATAGTTTCATAACTTTTTATAAGCACTACTAAAGACTAGACTACATAATAATGGAGTAAGTCCAGCATATTTTTGCTTTCAATTTTTTTAATGTGTTTTCTTTTGTAGGCGTATAAGATATATGGTTAAGGTAATGTACAACACAGACGAAGTCGCGGGTATTAGCTGGTTGTAAATAAAGTTGGCGCCGATATGTCGTGTGCCGTCTGCGTCAAGTCTGTCCGGGATGCGGGCACCTCTGTGCGTGGATCAATGTTTGGAGCAGACAATACGGCGCCGCCGGCGACTCTCCTGCCGCGTATGGTATTTACAAGTCATCTTTATTGTGTATTCCCATTGAAAAAACATTCAAATGTTTTCAAACATACAATACAAATTGAATATTACTTTTTTTATCAAATAAGGATTTCGGTTAATCGGTATAACTAGTTCTCATAAATATTATATTAGACGTTACTTTGCACTTCCGTATGGGATTGATTGGCTGCTACCACGTCTCAATGCAATAAAACACGTTTTATTTGATTTGCGCTAAGTGTACTAAAAATTAAATCTGAAACTAGTAATAGAAAATGCGAATTATTAGTAGCTAAAATAACAAAAACAATTTAAATAATGCGTCCTTGGTTGACGGTTCAACCTGACGTCGGTTGACACTGTTGGTATGTAACTGGAACACATAAAAAAATATAATTAATATAAATATGTTTTAGATTAACGTATAATGATAACAATCGATTACATGTGTTTCGTTCCTTCACGGAGCATATTCAGACCGATGTTGACTCTGCCGATGCGAACGTGCCACATCCACTATAATATTTAATGATAGATCTCCATAAAGTAACGCTTCTTTCAATCAAACAAGTCCTCATAGCCAACTGGCAAAAGGAAGACGAGTCGCCCTCAAACTATCTGGACGCTCGTATGAGAAAGAGGCTCCTCTAACTAATAACGCCTGGAACGAGCTGGAAGTCATTCAGTCAAGCTGGATGTCAATTCGAAATAGATGAAGATTCCTTTTACGAGACCAGACCCTTGATGAAGGATAAAGGAATACGCGTTACTAAAAACTGCGTACAAAATCTTTCAAGACAGAGGGTTCACGCCATTGTTTATTACGAAATTCGCTACACAAATACTACGCTATAGCTTCAATTAGAAACCCGACATACTAACGTAGTATTGCGCTTATTATACCCATGATTATACCCATATACCGATGATACTAATTGAAATAATAGGGATAGTTAAGTATAATAATAATAGTATTGTAAGTTTTACTCACTGTATTGAAACTGCACTACATTTAGAATGAGTTTTCAATAATAAACAAACGAAAACGAAATTAGAAAAGGTACAGACCATGAATTTGCAGAGGAAAAAAAAATGAGTCACATACAATTGTCAAATCAGTTTTTGTATAATTAGTGTAATGGAAGTTCTAGTGAGAAATTATGTGTAAAAATAATTCCAATAATTACAACTTAAGCTAATTAAAAAATAACTATTATGGTATATCTATAGAAAAATATTTGCAAATTAGCTCTATCGGCTCGGATGTGATATTTACATTCCTAGTTGATAAATAATTCATAGTAAATATTAAGACAGTTACAAAACAGCGTTCATCGTACTCCGGCGCCCGCCAGTCCGTCTGGCGCCGATAGTAAACACAAGTTTTGGAGTGAAAACATCGAAGCACTACGCAGACGTAACGACGACCCTCCGAATCTTTATACATTAGTTTTATTTATTGTCGATTTTGTTAACAAATCTGGTGATCGATAAGACATTGATTGATGGAATTATTGATATAAATAGTAATGTTTTTTTTTAGTCTAGTTTGATTGGATTTTTTGTTACGCTTTCTGCTGACGTCAAAGGGTGAACGCCTTGAGAAATAATCTAGCTCAGTATTTAGGTGGGAAAATGCAATATTGACTATAGATTTTAAAGTGAAACATTTTATGGAAAGGCTGAAATTCTGTTCGGCAACCTTTCTGTGTGACGAAAAGTAGTGGGGGTAAACTTTGTCGTGTAATGTTCAAGACTCCGGTTCTCATCCGATCAGTACTTGGATGCGTGACCGCCTGGGAAGACCGCGTGACATCGGCTTTTAGTATTTTTTTAATTAAAATGTTTCCCTGTAATACAAAAGTTTCATTTCTATCATGCGTCTTTATGACACACCCTGTTTTTTTGTTGTAAATTACATCGAAGATTGAATACGTAATTATGTACCTACCTTCAGGACATTTATGTACTAATATTACCAAGTAGAATCAGTCTTCTTCATCATTCTTCTCACTTCATATAAAAATAGTTTTGCTTTACTTATGTGTCTAAATACGTCAATTGATTAGTTCTGCTTATTATCATTTAATTGTCTATATACCAGATGACTGTTTAAAGTTTAACACCCTTCAATCTTTTGTTAGTTCATGGTCACATTTAAAATATAAAGTAATAATATATCAAATAATCAAATAAACAACAAAGGTAAAACTAAGATTCTCTACCTTAGTTAAAGTTTGTCCTAAAACTTTTAAAAGTATGCGAACGATACTTTTAAACGTAAAAAAATCACATCTAGGTTCAGTGAACAACATTAAAAGGTCGCTTTTCAAGGTTAATCATTACGTAACTGCTTATTGTCGGAATGCCACATGGTCGAACAAAGGAAAGCGGGACGTGGGTCGAAGTGCGGGAGTGCACGGTGTGATTTATTCCTTTCCTCATTATTACACCAGTTCATTTTTGTGTAAATCACCTGGTGTTTAGTGTATATCAGTTTTGTTTTTTCTAGATAATTAGGTCAAATATTAGGCACCTATTTTTTTAATTCATTTAGAATAAAAAACGACTACAATGTAGCCCCTGAAAATATTGCTGCTCTATAACAAGTCACCTGTTTGTATATGAATTGTCATCAACAATATTTCTTTGTTTTTCGTTTCGTAACTAATGGTGAACTTTAGTGTTATCAATAATAAATAATAAATCGCACCTTTAGCCAAAAAAAGGGGTAAGTCAAAAATGCAATTTTATGGGAAAAGGCGTTTTAAGTTTGACGTAAGACGACGTTCGACTTAAATTTAACTTAAAATAAATGGTCAGTTCTAAAGGTAAAGTAGTGTTATTATATTGCTTTTTGATCGGTGTACTAATAGTATCATTTGTAACATAAAGAAATTTAGTTAAGCATTTAAAAAAAAGTTCGAAGTTCATTCACCTTTTTATAAAATATCTCATAAAATAATTTCTACACAGACTGAGTAACAGCATAATGTACTACGATAATTAGCATAACACTAAATTAAGTCGCAACGTTAATATCAATAACAAGATCTGATATACTATAATGCATTTTTAAATAGATTAAAGTAAATAAGATAATAAAATTATATTAAAACATTGACTTGTTCATTTTATTTCACTTTATTAATTATCTTCGAAGACTAAGTTCTTCACACATTTAAATCAAAAAGAGAACAACACTCGTCAAAATTCGTAGGTTTGATCGTATTGAATTGGATATTGATATGGCTTTATTCTTCACCCAACGTTAATTCACTTTTTGGTGAAAACTGGTGAAAAACGAATACATATAAGAGTTGTTGGGTATGTATGTATGTAGGTATGTATGCTTGGTACACATATGTTTCAATAACTCATATAAGTATGAAGTATGTAGCTCAGATAGGTTGCGAATTTACGGCGGACGAGGGGAGGAGGCTGGTGTGTACCCAGTCTGTCTCTCTATAGGTAGGAACCCGGCGGTCACCTTCCGCCGGGCGGACCGTTGGGGCGGCTCTACAAGGTAGATTAGCTAGAACGATCCCTTGCCGCCCCAACAATGATGGTCTATCGGTACACCGTGGGTTTTAGTCGGACATAACCCACCCTCTCCCCCGGGAGGGTGGCGTATCCATAAGGGATTTCCACACGTTAAAAGTATATATCGCTTAATTTCTTGCAGTTGCATGTACTAGCTGTATATTATTGTACACTATCTATAATACCCAAAAGTGTTGATGAATAATTGAAATGCTTCCCTGTAACAGAAAAGTTACACTTCTATCGTGTGTCTTTACGACACAGTCTCTTTTAATTATATGTCACAGTCTCTTTTAATTATATGTTGCTATTGTAGTACAAACATTTCTTTCAACTAGAAATATAAAGTTACAGAGCTAACAAGGTTATGTGTAAAACCAGACAAAATTCTATAATTAATATGTACACATATATAAGTGAAAATAAACATCGCCCTTAATATAATATCGTGACTCACATTTAAAAACTAATATTTGCTTAGTCTAGATATCTAGATGTATAAGTTTATATAAACACAGACGAGACGAACTAGTTTCTGTTATTGTATGTTTATATTTCGTTGTGTCTATTTAATGTCAAAGAATTCAATCATTTCTAATATAAATATTTAATAGAAAATTATTCCTTTTGTAGATATCTAATTCAAATATTATATTCTCTTGAAGACTTCGGCTAGACAAAAAATGATTATTTATTTTCTACAATATAGGTCTTTCATTATATTATATTTCAAATTATATAGACAATATTACTATCTTAATTTCTGTTTAAAACTTATAACTCAACTTTGAAGCGACGCGACGCGCGATCGTGTCTTATAAGTAATGTTGTCGGACACCGCGTCGATCGACGCAGGTTCGAATCTTTCGAGCTTAAACTTTCGTTCAATACTTTTTTAAATTCTGTTATTGTCATACAAATATATCCGGAATCTTCTATATCATTACATAGTATAAAATAAAGTCCCCTACCGCGTCTGTCTGTCTGTCTGTTCGCGATAAACTCAAAAACTTCTGAACGGATTTGCATGCGGTTTTCTCCAGTGGATAAAGTTTTTTTTTTTCGAACTGACTACGCTTTTGACCAAGCAAGGTCTTAACAGCTTCACCGGACTACTAAGGCGAGCGCTTAAGGCACTCAGGCGATTTTATTTTGACAACTAGCTCAAGGGTGCGCGGCACACCTCGGCTTTGGCTGTTGCCTGATACATGCAATTCGCGACCTATGTAAGCTAACCTAAGCTAAGCTAACTATTCATACATATATGAGTTGTTGAAACATATATGTGTACCAAGCATACATAACTCAACAACTCTTATATATATTTCGTATCGGATAATATTCTAAACTATTTCAGTTTGATAAGGGAAAAAAGATAAAACCCTTCCACTTGCATGTGTAAGCGTGTATGTCTGGAGGTGATATGAGTAATGTTGTCGCAGTGATGTAAGATTTTGTGTCACTGTATCGCGCGAGCAGCGTACTCAAGGGCTCCACGCCGAGGAAACGGACCTAGGCTTGAGCAATTGCCGAGGGGGACCTAGTCTGGTAGTGGATAAAGTGATTCATGAAGAACGTTTAGGTATATAATTTGTCAAGAATATATTTTTAATAAGGGCGGGACAACGTCTGCCGGTCCCGCTAGTTAATACATATAATATGAATGTAATGTGTCTGTACTTTTTAGATGTTTGTAACAAAAACAAATGTTGCAGGTATTTTGGAATAAGTATTAAAATAAAATTCAATCATTTTTAGAAATGTCTGTTTATTTGAACACGCATCACTGCTAAAGTACTGCGTTCACGATAAAACCTCTCATCTCAAATCATAAAGCGTTTCCTCGAGTAACATTTAGTCTTTGCTTCATTAAAATCGATTGATTCTATCAAAATGTATAGTGATTTTAATGACGACGCTACTTAACTAGCTAGTCGCTTCCGTTTCTCTTGACGCGTTGCATGAACACTATATAATAAAGACACAAAGACTCGTCAGTCATGATTTAGCTGCAAGTCAGAGAGTCAATGGTGGTAGAGCCACGCTGACACTATTACTGGTTTCGACATGAATGGGACGGCTCGCCTGGGGTAGTACCACCCTCTCACAGAAAACCGACGTGGAATAACAATGCTTGCATTGTTGCGTTTCGTTCGGTCAGTGAGAGCGCCGGAGGCCCACCTCCCCTCCCCTCTTCTCTTCTCCCTCTCCCTCCCCTAATCCCTTCCTCCAAAGGGTGGCAACGCACTTGCGTCTCCTCTGGTGTTGTTATTGTCCATGGACGGTGGTGATCACTTAACAGCAGGTGAACCAGTTGTTCGTTTGCCACTTATGACATAAAAAAAAGTCGTGGTAATTTTCAAGTCCATTAAATGCCTTGAGATTAATGATCACGTGATTTACAAAATTATCAAACGATTTGATAACAGACTCCTTCTGCATCAAGCCCAAAATATCAAAGGGACATATACAAATTACAAAGTCTTACAAAGCATTATATGCCCTAGTCTCTTCGTATTAAATCAGGGGTATTCTTGAAGTAGACGTTCAAAATTTTGCACAGATGCGTTATCACTAGGGCAGGTATTATCGTCAATATCTGTGAAATGAGGAACTATTTCAACCACTTTTAAAAATTATAAATGTATGGTTTTATTTTTATTTATATAGAAAAAATCGAATAACGATTTCATAGTGGTAAAAATCGATTAACGTGATTGATTCGATTTTTAATTGGTTTAAAATAATCGATTTTTTCATGTTTAAAAATCGATTATTCGATCTCAGATCGCAAACCCTAGTTCGGGCAGCAGCACTTACAGCCAGTACCGCTAGGCTTTAACCCTTTACCTTTGGTTTTTTTGGCGGGATCTTGGTCTGTCATGTAGTGGGTTTTATTTTTTATTCATAATCTTGTGTTACTTGACTCTATATTGTGTAAAATTGGTGGTGTTTTATGTAATATAGTTTGATTGTTGTGCATAAGTGAAGTGAATAGAAAGTAATACCACGGACCATGAATTCTGAGATGCCACAAAAATTCCATGGAAAGTTCTAACAAGTTGGCCACCATCTTGTTAGTTCATTGAAATTATATCAAGAAACTTGTAATATCGATACTCACTTGACAATGGCAGTGATGGTCTACTAGAAGACTGGTTGCCAAAATTGAATGGAAGAAAAACTTGAAATACTATTAATTACTTGACAATGGCAGTAATAATCTAAAAGATTGGTTGCCAAAAAGCCAAAAATAAAGTTTAAAAAAAAAAAACCCCTTTACCTTTCAAGCATATCGTCGATTTCTATCAGGCGAGTTTATAGTCAAACACTAGAACTATAAAGCATAATGTTAAATTATCTGTCGTGTGAGAGAGACTGCGCTCACAAAATTACTCTTTAAAGTGCAAATCATCCTAACTAATATTATTTACTCGAATGTGAGTTTGTTTTTTACGCTTCCACATCAAAACTACTTAACCGAGCGTCATGAATTTAGACTAGCTATTAACCGCGGCTTTGTCTACAATCCTAACTCCAAAATGGTTAGACCGATTTTCACGGGACTGTCACCGACAGATAACTGACCTTCTAAAAAGTAATTTAGTTTATTTTAATTTAGACTAGCTGTTAAACGTGGCTTCGCCCGCAATACTATCTTCAAAACGGTTAGACCGATCTTCACGAAACATTTATTGACAGATATCTGACTTTATAAAAAGTAATTCAAGCAATTTTAGTTTATACTAGCTGTTAACCGTGGCTTCGCCCGCAGTGCTATCTCCAAAACGTTTCGATCAATCTTCACGAAACTTTCACTGGCATATAGCTGACCTTATAAAAAGTAATTTAAATAATTATAGATTATACTAGCTGCTAACCCTGGCTTCGCCCGCCATGCTATCTCTAAAATGGTTAGACCGGTTTTCACGAGCCTTTCACTGGTAGATAGCGAGCCTTATAAAAAGTGATTGAGGTTATTCTATTTTAGATTAGCTGTTACCCGCGACTTTGTCTGCGTGAAATTTAGCAAGATTTCAACTTATTCCTTATTTTTAATAAGAGAAATAATTATCAGCTTATTATTTACAATTCGACATTATAATTATTAATAACTTTAAGATAAGGTCGTCCTAATAAGATTTTAGATTATAAACGTATTACGTAAAGAGTTCCATAATTTAATTTCTTGCAGAACAGACAAGCGTTTATTTTTTTGTATAGTGACAAACTCTTTATTATAATGGCAATGTATATTAAATGTAATGTAAATCTTTATAATAATATTTTAAGTTATTGTTTCATTAGTTCCTTATACAGTATAAGTGAGCACTCAAGTAGTTATATTGTGGGTTAAGATTCCAAATAAGTTAATGATGACAAACATAATTTGGCACGCTGTTAGTATTTATATATCTAATGTACACGATACATGTTACTGTAAGTGGCGTGCGTGTCATACTTACAATTGCTTTTAAAGAGCGTTTCTATAATTGTACATAGCCTCACAATTTAATAATTCTTTAATACGAATAAAAAAAACGCGTTTGGAGTAGCGGGCACAGCTAGTTTTAAATATAATATTGTAACATACAAACTGTATGCATATGTACATATGGGGTGTAAGGGGTGTCGAATAACATCATAAGACTTGAGACACCCTAGCCAACCTCACCTGCACGTGGTGCACCCTGCTGAATAACGAAAGAGGCAATGGAGATAGCGAGATAGTAGGGCTTTAAAGCCTGACTGATTCGCAACCACCATATATATGGCGATAAAGCCCGTCATAGTGATTCGCTTATGCGGGTCGCGTTTCGGGATCAGCCTGTGCATATCCAGCTTTTCGCAGGCCGGCATGACAGGGGCGACCGGCGATGGATAGTGTGTCACTCGGTGGTCGCCTTTGTTTTTTGATTATACTGTGCTTACCATCAGACATAGCGCAGTCATTTTGCCGTGCTCCAATAAAAAAAAGCTACATGAGCATTTTATGTGAAATTTTCAGAATTTATACAAGTAAAATGCGGTATTATAATCAGATCGAATGTTTTTAAAAATCAAATCTTCATTTATCGAATCATTAATTTAAACGAGTCTTTAAATTTCAAAATGAGCTAAATGTAATTTTAATCGTTCATATAACATGTTTAATTTTATTTAAATTTCCAGTTTTTATACACCGAGAACGAAGTTCAAATTTCGCCGTTCGTAAAGTTTTTTTATGACCTTTATATCTCATAAGCACAAAATTTGAAGATCTTTTGAAAAATAAAGTAAAATATTAGCATCGGCTAATTACGGATTTATTTTATTTTGAAATATAACTACACAAATATATGTATAAAAAATATGTATATATATGTATATATGTGTGTATATGTATATATGTGTGATATGTATAAATATATGTATATATGTACACAAATATAGTATTGTTTACTACAGTGTTGCATTAACTGGATAAATATATAAACTGGGTGGTATGATAGTTGTGTTATGGGAATGCGTCCGAGAATGGAGTTAAGGAATGTTGGGCATCCACAAGGGACCCAGTGATGACATGTCAAGGAAATATCTGTGCTAATTCTATAGTCTACGTTGGGGTTGCCAGGCGTTACGCTAATTTCGTGAAATTTCTGATTTATTAATTCGAATACGAATAAAAATCACGAATAACGTATTAAATACGTTAGTCAAAATTAAAAACAAATATTTAAATAAATGTTTTAGTATTGTTGTAAAAATTATGATATTAATAACTTTAAAGAAGAAATAAAATGTTGATAGTGTTTTCTGTCATTGTAATCGATTCTTAAATTAAACCATACAATCTAAATGCAATGTTATTTGATTTATTTTTATTGCATTATAAACTTAGCCCGTGTTATTACAAAAAAGTTAAATACGTATTAAATAAAAAGGTTTCGTAATAAATGCACCGCGCTCTCCCAATGCAAGTTCGCGTTATCCTTTTTCACAACTCTAACCTAACGTAACCTAAGCGAAACAAAAGAGCAAGATGGTGACCATTCAGCGACCGCGGTGCATTTAATATGAGAACTTTTTAAAGCCAGGGTTCAATATGTATTTAACTTTTTTGTAATAACACCGAGCAAGTTTACGTTTCTAGCATGACAGCCATGGTTTATTATAAAATTTGTATGGTATTAATTGACATCGGCATTATACTATCAATAATCTATTGGTCAGCGGACATAAAGAAAAAAAAAACTGTATAAAATTAGCCATAGAACCTTTCATGAACTTGTGAATAATAAGTGATAAGATAAATCACGAATCACGACGGTAACATGTTCCGAAAACACTGGATACATATCACGAGAGCGTAATTTAAATTCAAGCCGATCATTCTATCTTTTCATCTGCAAAATTCCAAGGTCTGATGGCAAAACTACATCTGGGAAGGAGATAAAACAATAATATTGCATTTGCCCGTACTACTACTTAGTTGACCTTACTTTTAAATTATTTTATTATAGTTTATTATTAGCAGACACGACTGACCTTGTCCTGCCTTGATAATAAAGAAAATCTTGACAAATTGTATACCAAAACCTTCCTTACGAATCACTTTATCTCCTGGTAAAAACCGTATGAAAATCCTTTCAGTAGTTTTTGAGATTACGGCGAACAAACAGACAGACAGACACGTGGCAGAGGACTGTTTTGTAATATGTAGTAATATTTTAATTATGATGTTAATCGACTTTTCAACATTAAAGCCTAGAAAACGCTATTTATATAGCACACAACATATTAATAGGTATTCGGTAGTAAATTGTATGGCAAAATAAAATTTCACCTTTAAAAAACTACATTTCAACACAAATATGTAATGTACAGTCCAAAAACAATTGTTACTGACGTGTTGAGAGTTCATCAGTCTATATTCAGAATCGTAACGTTTTACGAATAAAATTAAAGTGTTATTTTTCTTTGTGCTTATTTATTACTAGATTTTACTCACGGCTTCGTTCGCATTAATGTGTATTTTATTACCCCTCAAGAACAGTATTTTTTTTCTAGATTAAAGGTATAATTTGTCCTTTTCTGTACCCCTAATAAGGTGTATGTAAAACTTTATGGAGTTCCGATCGCGACGCCGCGTGGCTGACGGTCGTGCGCTCTGTTGCTCGATTTCGATTTCGATTCGATGAGATTTTTTGTCTCGCTCACGCTTTCGACGCTCATCAGTCAATTCGCGCCCGTGATATTTCTTTGAGAGTCTCGGTTTTTTCACCGCGATCCGTTTCTCTCACAGAGTTAATCGTGAGGCGCTTTCCGTAAAGCGTAGTGAACCGTACTTTTCATTACGTCAAGAACCGCACTTGTCAGTGCGTGTTGCGTGTCGTCGCTTCGCGTTCCAGAGGTTCAGCGCATCGTGCTACGCTTCGTGTTTCGTGTCATCGCGTCGAGTAAGAAAGAAGTGCCTCACTCTAGGCACTCTACAGTCTCTACACTTTACGTCCCTTGTGAGGCATTGTTCATCGTACATAGATCCTTTGGTCCGGACTCGGGATAGTCCGTTAAATTCAAAAAGGCGCATCCCCTGCCCCTCTCGCAGGGAGGTTTTTAATGTCTTAAAAACGTCCGATTGAAGATGGCGCTAAAGTGCCAAAAAAGGCCCCTTTTTCCCGACAGTCCAGCTTCGCCTGAGGCTGCGGGTTCTGTAGTTGTGAGCAAGAAGCCCCGCCTACCGCCTCCCATTACGATTCAGGACTTGGAACTTCTTTTTTAGACTGTTGATTCGATATAAATAAATATGACATTCAAATTTTGGAAAAGTTGTTAAATAACAATAGGAAATAGGGGATGAAAGTTGTATGGAAATATGTAAGGTTCCGCTCCGATTTGATTCATAGTGTTAGATAGCTCTTTTATCGAGGAAGGCTATATATCATTACGCTAATACCAATAGGAGCAGAGTACCAATGAAGGATGTTTCAAAATAGTTTTTTTTTCTTTTGAGAGCTTCCGCTGCGTGTTACTAGCCCAAACTCATTATTCCACGCGGACAAACTCACGAGCAGAAGCTAGTAATATATATTAGTAAAAACTTGTGAGGATTTTATTGTGCTTATATAAATAAGACTGAAATGTTTATTGGTTGTCTGTTCTAATCTCGGAAACGGCTAAACTGTTTTTTTTTTAGACTATTTCTGGCAGATAGAGAGAGGAATTTTAATCATTGAGTCATAATAAAATTTAACATAGGTAACTTAAAATCAATAAAACTACTATATGCATTATCTAGTTAGGACAGAATTAAAAATAAATGACAGCCCACAATTACGATAAATAGCCTAGTTTCTATAAAAAAATAAAATAAATCTATATGGATATACTAGCGGTGCCGGCAAACGTTGTACTGCCTTGTAAATAATAAAAAATCCTGAAATCATATCGCAGCGCCACCTACCGGGTCCAATTATTAATTTAAACCATTCTTGAATCCACCTGAACACATACAAAAACTTTCGTCAAAATCGGCGGTCACACAGAATAATTATATATTAAAAGATATAATAAAAATACAATTCCTTTGGCTCAATCACATCAAAGCTACTGAACTTATTGACTAAGACTATAACCATACAATGGGGAATTTTTCGTAGATGCTTCTAGGTTAATTATTTTTTTATTCCATAGACAATTTGCCATGTTTTTATTTTTTTATTAGAGGTATATTAAAAGTACAGCGACGCTAGATTCATTTATAATTACATTATATTATTATTATTTTTTAATATCAATTTAATCAGATAACCTATTTCAATAAATTGTACTCAACAGGTGAGTACATACATAGTATGTTTTAAATATTGATGTGACCTTAAAAGGCTCTAGTAAGGTATGTATTCATTAGCCATCTTTTAGAAAGTATACGCTAACTCTTTCGCACTCATAGTAAAAATTATCTCGCATCTCACATGCAGTTGTGAGTTCATTCATTCACATAGTACAAGCATAACATAGTGCTTGTAAGTTGCCTATACGCTAGAGACGAAAACTTTTCGCGGTAAAATAAATAAAAGAGTTTAGTGTTTTAATACGGAGATGAGAGGCAATGGAAATGAGGTTAGTGATCTTAATAATCCAGTAACGTAATGTAAATATAATAACTCCTTGTTTCAGATCTATTAAGATAAATGTTAAATTTAACTTTGACAACAAAGTATCAAAGATTCTAATAAATGTTTAAATCGAATTGTTACTCGTGTTTAAGTATTAAATACTAAATATAGCTGAGTGGTTTGACATTATGTTGTATTTTGTACATTTTATTTAATTTATTTTCATTTTTTTTAATCATTTTAACTTGCTTTATCGGTCGAATAGCGCAATGGTATAAGCGACCGTCGCGCCGCTACCACTGGGCTGAGTGTCATAGGTTCAAATCCTACAAAGGGCAGTTGAGTGATTTAGAAATGTTAACTCAGAGTCTGGGTATACTTTGTGCCCGTGAATTATATGTTTTAAGGACATTTGCGATATAAAACTATGGTCGCTAGGAAGGGCTGTAATTAAATAAAATGCAAAACAAACCGTAGTTGATTGGCCGAGTTTTGGCCGGGATCTTAGTCTGTAATATAGTGGACTTTAATATTTCATTAATAATCTTGTGTTATTTGACTCTATAGTCTGTAATATTTGTGGTGTTTTACGTTGTATAGTTTGATTAACTTGCACAAGTGGATGGGAAATAATAACACGGAACATAAGTTCTGAGGTGCCTTATTAGAGCATTGAAATTATCACCAGACACTTGTTAACATATTACCTACTCGATAATGGTAGTAATAATGTAGAAGAGTTGTTGCCAACAAAACATTGATTGCCTTACCATAGTGACATTGAGAGATCAGCGTGTTAGGCTTAGTTAACAAGGTCATATATTGAATTGGAGCTTATTATTAGCGTTCAGCACATAGAATCAGCACAGGTGATGTCCATCAATATACAAAGGCCTTCAAAACTACATACAAGTCTTAACCCTTTGCACCCCGTTGTCGCCGTATTTGCGACATTAGCCTCTATGCATTACTAGGCTGGAGTGCAAAGGGTTGATATATTTATAACTAGCCTCTGTCCGCGACCTCATGCGCGTGGAATAGTTACTTTGGACTAAAGCTAACACGCAGCGGAAGCTCTTAAGAGGAAAAAGCCCGATTTTGAAACATTTTTCACTGGTCCTCCGCTCCTATTAGTCTTAGCGTGATGATATATAGCCTATAACCGTTCCCGATAAATGAGCTATATAACACTTTTCAAATCGGACAAGTAGTTCCTGAGGTTACCCCCTACATACACACAAATTCACAAGCTCACAAACTTTACCTCTTTATAATATTAGTATAGATTGAAATCATGAATAGTATTGAACTATTTTTAGGTATATATTTAAACTGAAGTGTCTGAACTCAGCTATAGTCCGGTGAAGCTGTTAAGACCTTGCTTGGTCAATAGCGTAGTCAGTTCGAAAAAAGAAAAAAGTCTGAACTCAGTGGTTCGCTCATTCGATGTAGATTATTATCTTTGCCAGTGAACCGTAGTTTTCGGTGAAGGAAAATATCGTGATGAAACCCTAGGAATGGCAAGGCTTTTTTTTTATCGAACTGACTACGCTATTGACCCAGCAAGGTCTTAACAGCTTCACCGGACTACGAAGGAATGGCAAGGCGTTTTCTAATCTTGCCTTGCTAACACCCTCATGTTGAAAATCTGTCGCCAAACACCAGACATTGTGTATTCCGGCAGGTGCACTTGAAAGCCAGTCTTCTAAATGTAGCGTATTTACCACCTTAGATAACATCGTTATTTAATATCAGAGAAGATTATGTACCGCGTCTGTCTGTCTGTTCGCGATAAACTCAAGAACTACCGAACGGATATTCACGCGGTTTTCACCAGTGAATAAAGGGATTCATGGGGAACGTTTTGGTATATAATTTGTAATCAGGGCGGGGCAACGTCTGCTGGGCCCGTTAGTTAAAAAATATAATGCACTGATCAATTACGATTTACTTCTGTAGAAATTGAATAATTTATCTACAAAAGGAAGCAAACGGAGTTAATCACTACATATTATAAAACAAAGCACTCTGCTGCGTTTGTTTGTTTGCGATAAATTTAGATTTTTTTTATGGTGGTAGAGCCACGCTGAAACTATTACTGGTTTCAGCATGAATGGGTCGGCTCGTCCGGGGTGGTACCACCCTCTCATAGAAAACCGACGTGAAGTAACAGTGCTTGCATTGTTGCGTTTCGTTCGGTCAGTGAGAGCGCCGGAGGCCCACCTCTCCTCCCCTTTCCTGTTTCTTCTCCCTTTCCCTCCCCTAATCCTTCCCCCAAAGGGTGGCAAGATACTTGCCACTCCTCTGGTGTTGTTAGTGTCCATGGACGGTGGTGATCACTTAACATCAAGTGACTCGTATTTTCGTTTGCCATCTATGATATAAAAAAACTACTGAACGGATTTTGATGCGGTTTTTAGCTATAGATAAAGTGATTCACGAGGAAGCTTTAGGTATATAAATTGCCAAAGTTTTTTTTATCATCCGGGCGGGACAACTGCCAGTTTAGTAGGAATAAAGTGATAAAAGTTTTTAAAGAAAATAATTTATTTTTCAGGCCACAAATAAATCTGAAGGCGAAAATAAACTTACCAATGGAATCATCGAAAAGGAAAACGATATTGATAGCAGAAGTTCTCTAATAAATAAGTATAAATTTAGAAAAGACACGATTATCAGAAACGTATTCATTCTTGTATGCCTGATAGGGATATCCGTTGGAATATTATTAGAAGCATATGTAAGAAAAAATAACGATACACCGAAAAACGTGAAGAGACGATACTGGGTTTATTCTGCCTACAGTGACGTGGAAAACAAAAACGGGCTGTTAAAACATGTGCATTTAGTTTTAAATAGGTTAGGATACGAGAAAGACACTAATAAGAGTGACTGGTCTCTACTTTGGTCGCACGATTACCCGTTCCGTGCTTTATATCCGAATCTCCACAGATTAAAAATAAATCAACGTGTCAATCACTTCCCTGGTACAGGATATATAACGAATAAAGTCGATTTGGCGACAACAACATCAAAATACATACCTAGGGCGTTCAAACTACCTATAAATAAAGAGGAATTTTTAAAATACGCATCCGTGAATAAAAATGCATTGTTTTTGGAGAAACACAATCAGCACAGAGGTGTTTACTTGAAGAACGTGAGTGAAATAGATTTTTCGAGCGGCGAAAGTTTCGTACAGGAGTACGTACAAAAACCATTCTTGGTGGACGGACATAAGTTCGATATTGGAGTGTATGTCGTGTTGACTTCTGTGGACCCTCTTAGAGTGTATTGGTATAAAGGCGACGTATTGTTCAGGTATTTTGTATGTCTTAATTTTACATTATCATAGAACTGTTGGTATATTGTCTTCCATACTTCATCGAATGTTAGTTTCTACCTTTAGCATCGAGAGACAGATTTTAACACTCACCTGTTATTTATTTTTGTGTGATTTGCATATTTCTATTAATTTTGTGTAGATCTTTGAAAACGTACAAAAATTGAAATAAAATTATATAGTCCCTTTGTTATTGAAAACACTAATTGGGGTGCCAAAATTAGATGTGGTATTAAGCATTATGAGTTTGAAATACTTGTATCCTACAACAAAAATGTGTTAGTTACACGATATCGGAAACCATAAAAAAATGTATTACATTAATCACATATAGGGTCGATGCAGTCAGGAATGCCAATAAACACTTCGTAGGTTCTTGTCACGGTTTAATCGGGCAGAGCTTCGCCTTACAATAACTTCCACATAGGAGTGCGTCCAGATCAGCGACATCTTGCCCTTTATATGCCACCGATGTAGTCTCACACCGGAATGAATAATGAACAGCCGATAACTTCCACCAATAGCGTTCGAGGTCAGTAGTAACACCCCGATAGAGTCAATAGCGCGATATCGCAGGTCAATAGTGGTTCCCCGGGTGGAGTTGTAGTCTCGCCTCTCGGGTGTGTCACGGTACCGACGTAGACGTTAACACTATTTATGTTTCGCGATATTTTGATTACCAATCGGTCGGCTGGCGATTATGATTGTTTATTTGACATTTACTGACAAAGACGCTGCTCCGCTTTATTGATAGTTTTTTCGAACTGACTACGCTATTGACCAAGCAAGGTCTTAACAGCTTCACCGGACTACTAAGGCGAGCGCTTAAGGCACTCAGCCGATTTTTAGGGAAAGGAGAAAGGGGAAGGGAAAGGGGGAAAGGAGGTGGGCCTCCGGCGCTCTCAGTTACTTCACGTCGGTGTTCTGTGAGAGGGTGGTACTACCCCGGACGAGCCGACCCATTCATGCTGAAACTAGTAATAGCTACAGCGTAGCTCTACCACCTTCTAATGTGTCAATGTGTCTCTCTAATATGTTGGCGCTAGTGTCAATGTATATTTATAATATGATGGCGCTAATATCAATGTTCCGGTCGTGTTGTAGTCTCGTCTCTTGAATGTGATGCAGCGGCACCGGAGGTGGGTGATAACAAATGGTACTACAATTTCTATTTCTAACTAGACTATCAACATCATGTTAAAGTCTGTCGTCATGTACTTCTACTTTTTTTATTTAAAACGGCACTCTTGAGATCTAATCCCTTTTTTTAACGTAATATCTATTTAGGCAACATTCTTATCTATGTGCATATAATCATTAGTACATCTGTTCATGACCGTTTAACTTCTGAATAAGCCTGACCGATTAAGCTCATATTTATACACTAATTACAATATTCCGTTGTCCAGAATATGCTTAATAACTAGGCCATCAGGAGATTATAGATATTTTATTAATAATCTTGTATTATTTGACTCTATATTTTGCAATATTAGTGGCATTTTACGTAATATAGCTCGATCATTATGGATAAGTAAAGTAGATGGAAAATAACACCATGGAGCATGAATTCTGAGATGTTACAAAAACTCCCTGGAAAGTTCTAACAAGGGACCACCATCTTGTCAGAACATTGACATTATCGCAAGACACTTGTAATATTTTTACCTACTCGACAATGGCAGTAATAATCTAGAATATTGGTTGCCAAAGGAGTCTGGGCCTGTAGGTGGAACTTTAATCGAATTATCAATCGTCGGAAGAACAGGATCTGTGCCCAATTTTTTTCCCAAGAAAATAACCTAAAACTATTTAAAAACCCACACGTCGATATAATTTCAAAAGAAATATCATTTTACAGATACTGTCCAGCGAAATACTACCCTTTTGATCCAAAATTTTTGGATAAGTATGTCATAGGAGACGACTATTTACCAACGTGGGAGGTACCGTCCTTGGCTCATCCCTACACCGTTTTAGGGCTCGGTATGAAAGACACTTTTGATGTCTACGCCAAATCTAAGGTATGATCTGCATATTTACCGATCTCGTTTATGAAGTTTTTTAACACGTTCATTCCAACACCGCAAGTTAACTACATAACACCTGATGGAAAATACGATTCAGTACAGAAATAATGACAATCGCTGTAGACAAAATCCTTCATAATCCTTTTGATTATATCAGCCTGCTGAAATGGTTCATTATATCTGATCTAAAGGAATTGATATGGTTAGAGATAGAGTATACGCATTCTGACTGCAGCGGTAGGACTGATTTGTCACTGCCGAGTGTGGTTTCGGCCATGCTCGGCAGCGAAGAGGCATGTAATGCGATGGCCACCTTCTGCGAGGACGTCATCTCGCAGAAAGAGGCGGCGGAGAGAGTCCGCGAAGATGACCCTCTGAGTGGCCCTCTCCGCCAACGGAGAACCGGAGGCAGGAGGCGGCGATTTACCCTTCTCCTCCCACCACCGTAGCCGGACCTGAGGGGGTGGGCCGGGGGGCCCATCTCCTCATTGCACGGGTCCGTTGGGCGAGGGGAGGCAGCTACCCAGTATACCCAGTCTGTCTCCTTATTAGGATAGAGCCCGGCGGTCACTTTCCGCCGGGTGGACCGCTAGGGCGGTTATCTAAGGGGAATAGCGTAGTTCGATTCTTTGGCGCCCCAGCAATATGGTCTGACGGTACATCGTGGGGTTTTAGTCCATGCGAGTCGGACATAACCCATCCTCTCCCCCGAGAGGGTGGCGTATACATAAAGGATTTCCCCACGAAAAAAAAAAAAATCAACAGAACATTCGTCATGACACAGACAAAAAAAAATGCTCAGCGAAGCAATGCCCTTTTGAAACTAAGCGGTGACGATGGTTATTCATTTTATGTTCACAAGACACAAGAATCTCTAATCATACTAATTCTGTAAAATAAAGTCAACTTTCCGTGCATTTCAAAGTGATTGGTATTTCAAATAAACGTTTTTCAGGGCAAGGACACGACAAGGATGTGGGAGGATGTACAAAACGCGATCGCTGATGTGTTTATCAAGAAAGAACATTATATTATAGAAGCGGTATGTATTTATGCTTAAATTAGATAACAAGATCTACAAAATATGTTTTAAATAAGAAATAATGCCATTGTCCAATTAATGTACGTGTTCACTGGTCATAAAAGAGCATATGGCAAATTAGCTAATGCCCGTTTTGCTAGTTGCTACATGCAAATTGAATTTAAATCCCCTTGTAGTTTTGTTTCAATTGCATTGTTTGATAATCAGTACTATTTTTAGGCTTCATTTGCAACTATCACTTTCTTACCCTTGGTCTTATAATATGAACTTCTTCTTCTTAACTCAACTACAATATTTAGCCATTGATTGTTTAAATAATGTATATAGCTTTGCATTTTACATCTTACCAGATGGTAAGTGGTTACGCAATTGAATGAGATACTAAAAATAAGATTGACATGTGTATACTCTAAAGCCTAATTAGATGATTTTCAAAACGATTGTACCATGCTATGCTTTTATTACAATGTTTCTCCTTCATTGAACTCTCATTTATTGTAGGATTCGAATTTATGTCTCGATAGACGTGGTAGTAAACTTTTGCGTATATATGAATAAGTGCAGCACAATATATATCTTAAATCCAGGGTTCCCAAACTTTTTTCAGTCCGCGACGCACTTACGAGTTTGGTATTTAGTCACGTCGCGGCGCCCCAACCTAGCTAGTTAGTTGAAATAGATACAGTCGATAGAAAAACGTACAATGATACTACATAGTTAGATATTAAATCATCCACAATATCTGTGCGTGCTGGGAATTTAATGGTTGACGTTGTACTTATGAATAACTAAGTTAAGCTACCGGAGAAAGATTTAGAGGTATGCCTCACGGCGCCCTTCTTTACTCTTTACGGCAACTGTGCACTTTTTGGAAACCTCTGACTTACATAATTTGTTACTCGTTTTCCAGGAATAAAGCATATCAATATAAGTTGTTGTAATATTTACCATTCTATTAACAATAGTTTTGGCCGCAAGCACAGATGCTTATACATATTTTGTAAATTCTTCCAGTTAAAAAGTTACCCATCATCAGACAATTTTTTCGAACTCATGCGGTTCGATCTGGTCGTGGACGAGGATCTCAAAGTGTACCTATTAGAGGCAAACATGTCGCCAAATTTATCCTCTGCGCATTACCCACCTAACCAGTTACTCTATGAACAGGTTTTATACAATTTATTCTCACTCACCGGTATAGCTAATCATGTGAGAACAGATAACGATGGAAGTAACAGGTAAGCATATTTTTAGTTTAATCCGTAGCTTCAAGATCACGGGGTATATAAGTAAATAACAAAAATGACTCGTTAGATTTCAAAATGATCTAAATACAATTTTAGCCTTTCTTTATATATTACGTTATTTTTCAAGATCTTCAAATTTTGCACATGTAAAATATGAAAATCATAAAAAAAAACTAAACTTATAAGCGTTGCACCCGCGTCAGTAGTAGATTTAACTTTCGTGAAACCAAACTGTCGACCATGCAGAAACTTTTGCACATTGAAATAGTCTACTAATTGGTTAAGCATAATCTTTTCAAAAAATTTACTTAAGGACGGAGGTACAGAAATAGGTCTATAGTTTTCAAGACTACTTCTGCAGCCTGATTTACATATACACAATAAACAAAGGAACTACTTTGCTTATTTTCATTAAATTGGGGAAAGTTCCTTTTGCTATACACTGGTTAAATATATTAGCCATATATGTGGTGAAATAGTGACAATTATAGACTGTACTACTGTTACCGATATACCCCATATGTCTTCGGTGTGTTTTAAATTTAATTGCTTGAAGGTCCTTATTATTTCACCTGCACTAATAGATACGAATTTAAATTTTGAATCTATAGGTGCACTCATTTTTTTTTTTAAAAGAGCTGCTGCTCCCTTTGCTGATGATGTTATATCGTTTGGTACTTGTAAAGGTATATTAGTGAAATAATCTGAGAAAACAGTTACTACCTCTGTACTTATGGAAATATGTACTCCGTCGACATTCAGATTAAGTGAATTATCATTTATTTTATTTTTCCCTAATTCGTTATTTATAATATGCCAAACAGTTTTGGTCTTATTTCTAGATTCGAGAACTTTATTTCCTAAAAACTTTGCTTTGGCCGCAATACAAACGCGTTTAAAAACTTTAGAATAATTTCTAACATAAGCATGGAAGAATCCACTACTTGTTAGTGATCTCCTATAATAAAGATCATACAATCGATCTCTACTTTTCTTAATGCCTGTTGTTGCCCATTCACTAAAACTATGTTTTTCTTTTACATTAATAACCTTTCTTGGGCAATGTTTACTAAATTCAGTGCTTATGATACTAAATTGTCATAATAACAATCTGGATCTTGATTATTAAAAATTTTTGAAGATAGACATTGTGCAATATTGTGATTTAAAAGACCTAGTCTACTTTTCGATATAAGTCTAGTTTATTTCTTGAAGTCATAACTAGGCTTATCACAACTTATTTTAACAAGGAGACCTTTGTGATCAGAGCGTATCCCAGTAACAATACTACTGCCAATGGTCTTGAAATCACTAAAAACATGATCAATGCAAGATGCAGTTTGAAACGTGCATCTGGTTGGCTCATTAAAAAGAGGATCCAGGTTAAACGACTTGAATAAAGATGTGAACATAGTGACCTCCGGTGACATACTTAAGATATCTATATTAAAGTCACCACAGACCAAAACCCGCTTATTATTATTCAAAATTCTAATAAGAATTTCCTCCATTTTTTGTAGGAATTGACAAATATTTGATGATGGAGGTATATAAACACAAAGTATAATTAATTTATCCATCTCTGCACAAGCCACTTCACAGATACGATCTATTGAGAAACTACATATATCATTCTATCTTTAAATTATAAATTATTTTTTAGTAATATAACCACCACTGACAGCGATTGTTCTGTTAAATACACTGGCAACCGAAAAATGGGGTATATCGAACTTCATCTTGTTCAGTTTAAGCCATGTTTCTGTAAAACATAATATATCTAGTCTCTCTCTATTTAATAATAGGCCTATGTCTAAAATTTTTATCAAAGCACAAGTTTTCAAAACTGTGTATTTACGAGTATAATTACATCCAATCCCTGTTTTTGTCCAATATGATTTTTAGATAAATTAAAATAAAGAACCAATATTTCTTTTATACCATAGGAGCCAAACGAACAGTTCGGTCACCTCATGTTAAGTGATCACCACCGTCCATAGACACTTGCAACACCAGAGGAGTCGCAAGTGCGTTGCCAGCCTCTGTTCGGGGGGAGGGGGAGGGGGAAGGAAAGTAGGTCTCCGGGGCTCTCACAGGCCGTACGAAACGCAACGATGCAAGCATTGTTACTTAACGTCGGTTTTCTGAGAGGGTGGTACTACCCCGAGTGAGCCGACCCATTCATACTGAAACTAGTAATAGCTTCAGCGTGGCTCTACCACCCACATATGGGGTATTCCATGCCAAATCGACCACTTTTGAACCTTACCCCTTTAGATTTCGCTGAAATTTTTTTATCTTTTTCTACTGGATGAAAGACGTTTTTCAGGATTTTTTCAATTTTTTTTAACCAACCCAAAAAAAATTATGAAGCTTTCAAAAAAATGGCTCTTTTATTTTCAAATAGCCATAACTCTCTCAAAAATTGACCTTTCGGGACGTTTTTTTTTTTCAAAATTTTTGTTTTTAATTGATTTTTTTGAAAAAATAAATAAAAATAATTAACATGATCGCTTCTATGAAATAATCGCGTGTTTTGTATAAAATCGTTATTTATTCGAAGTTCGTCGTTCTAAATTTTTTTTTCTCAAAAAATACTTCAATCTATTCTACAATTATCCCCGTGTATCCCAGAGTGGGCAGACATTTTTCTATTTTTTTTATTCAGTTAAAAAAAATTTGACTTGCAGCAAGAGCAAGTCTCCAACTCGCGGTTGATAAACAAATAACGACACCTGTAGGACTTTTTGAATATGGACTTCTGATTCGGACAACTTGCCAAATATTATCGTCAACTTTTCACCAGAAGAGGATTATAATACAGCAGTTGATGATTTAAATGAACGATTTTTTAAAACAAAACCAATTGTAGGAACTCAACTACACTGTGTAATTACGACAAAATTGGTTGTTTGTGCGTTAAAAACTTTTCTAACTCGAATAAATACAGAATTTGTAAAATATTTAAACGCCAAAGAAGAAATTAATAAATAATTTGTTGCATTATTTTTGAGACATTAAATGTTAACTGCATCAATCATTAATCCAAGTCATTATAATGGTAAATTCGGACAATATATGGAGAATATAATACCTTAAAATCGTATAATTACATTAGTTATGTTATATAAATAATATCTATGAAAAAAAAAATCTGCATTTTTAAAATGTTGCAAATTTTTTTTTCTACGAAATAAAAGAAATAGGAAAAAAAATCGGTCCACTCTGGTATACACGGGAATAATTGTAGAATTGATTGAAGTTTCTTTTAAAAAAAAAAATTTACGACGAACTTCGAAAAAAATAACGATTTTATACAAAAAACGCGATTATTTCATAGAAGCGATCATGTTAATTTATTTTATTTATTTTTTCAAAAAATTCAATTAAAAACAAAAATTTTGAAAAAAAACACGTCCCGAAAGGTCAATTTTTTGAGAGAGTTATAGCCAATTGAAAATAAAAGAGCCATTTGTTTAAAGCTTCATAACTTTTTTTGGGTTGGATAAAAAAATTTGAAAAAATTCTGAAAAACGTCTTTCATCGAGTAGAAAAAGATAAAAACATTTCAGCGAAATCTAAAGGGGTAAGGTTCAAAAGTGGTCGATTTGGAATGGAATACCCCATATATATATAAATGATATGAATTTTAATTCTTATAAAATCTTATCGCATAATGCACGACTACAGCCTATAGTCGGTCTGACCCGCCGCTATAGATGTTTCACATCAAAAGCACATTAGCAACGATGCTAGTTTTCCTGGTATCTATAAATCCAATCAAATTAGTGGAAAACAAAGTTTCGTTTGAACGATCGTCTCTCAGTAATGTTTAGGATACTTGAAACTATAACACAACGCCTACGATTTTGTAAGAGTTATAGGCGTTGAAGATCTGGCCTGATATCGTGTGGTTTTAGGTACAACATTACAGTTTAGGAGCCTAAGTAGTTTTGTTAATGGACTAGTATGGAACTGAGGAAATTGTATATATTATCATTTAACTTGAAATCCTAACTAATATTATAAAGCTGGAGGGTTTGTTTGTTTGGTTGAACGCGCTAATCTCAGGAGTAAATGATCCGATTTGGAAAATTCTTTTAGTATTAGATAGCTCATTTATCTAGGCTATATATCATCTATCAGAAACGGAGCACTAATGTTTTTTCCTTTCGAGAGTTTCCGTTGGATTTCATTGTTAGTCCAAAATAACTATTCCACGCGGTCAAAGTCGCGGGCAGAAGCTATTATTATTATATATGTGAGTTTGTTTGTTACACTTTCACGAGTCATCAACTCAACCGATCATTATGAAAGGAAATAAGGTGTTTTTCACTAGAAAGGAATAGGCAAAATCTGGATTAACACGAGCCAAGCCGCGGGCAAAAGTTAATGTTCTATAATGATTTGTAATTAAAATATATTCGCGACTTCGCTTGGATTATTGCAAATTTTGAAAATAGAGTGCATCTCATATTATTCGCTGATAATGTAGCTAGCTTTCTATATAAGAAATAATTTTTGCAATTGGTTATGTATTTTTTTGGTTTATCCATTACAAATAACAATTTAAGTATTTTCTATTTATAATAGTGATATAGACTAATGCCCAGTTTCTGATGCACTTTAATTATAGTTTATCTGTTCAATGGCGTTATCGGTTCGATAGCTTGTCAAATTGCGTTTCTGAACGCACAATCGTACGTTAAATGTCACTAAAATTCAACGGTTCATTTGACAGTTTATCTTATGGATAATTGTGTTGAGTCAATAACTATTGGTAGTTTAACCGAGTATCTCAAAAACGGTGCATAAGTGAGTCATTTAATTAAATCGTTGAGCCTAGCCTCGAACAACTTTAAGATTTTTTTTTTCAAAAGTTCAATTGCTTTTTTTTAAAATAAATGTTTGCTGGATAATTAATACTGTAATGCGATAAGTGCCATTTTTTTTTAAACATACAGTGTTATTACAAAAAAGTTAAATACGTATTGAACCCTGGCTTTAAAAAGGTCTCGTATTAAATGCACCGCGGTCGTTGAATGTTCGCCATCTTTCTCTTTTGTCTCGCTTTGATTACGTTAGGTTACACTTGTGAAGCCGGACCAAGGGGATGGGTCGGGGGGCCCGTCTCTCCATTGCACTGGTTCGGCCGTCTGGGAGACAGTCTACGCGTGTCTCTCTTTAGCGGGAGGCCCAGGATCTTCTTTCTGGGCCGGCCGTCGGGGCGACATGCGGAGTGCTTGCCATCCCTTGTCCCCCATCATGGCGGTTGCGGGCACCCATGGGGTTTTAGTCCGTGCGAGTCCACTCTCTCCCCCGGGAGGGTGGTGTATCCAGTAGGATTTCCCCATGTAAAAAAAAAGTTAGACTTGTGAACAAGGATAACGCGAACTTGCCTCGTCCGAGCGCGGTGCATTTATTATGAAAACTTTTTTAAACCAAGTATTTAATACGTATTTAACGTTTTTTGTAACAACACGGATACAGTTTTAATTCAACGTTAGTTGTGAAATGAACGCAGGTTATAAAATTACAGTAAAGAACAGTATAGTTAAAGCAAAAATACTGTATTCAATTTAGACCCTCAGAAGGCACTTATAAACGTCAAAACTACAACCGGTTCAGAAAACAATCTAGTCATCGAGAACCGGCAATAACCTCGATCGGGTTTATCTTTTTATCGTAGATATTATAATAATAGATACATATACTAATATAAAGGTGAAGAGTTTGTTTGCTTGAACGCGCTAATCTCGGGAGCTAATTGACCGATTTGAAGAACTCTTTCAGTGTTAGCTCATTTATCGAGGAATTCTATATATCATCTATAACCAATAGGAGTAGAGGACCAATGAAAAATGTAAAATCGTTTGTTCTTTTTTGGCGTAGCTAGTAGAATAATATACATGCATAGTAACTTAAGTTACGTTGTAAATAATACGTTCAAAGAATGTTAAATGTTATTACTTACTTAATGTAAACAAAGTAAGACTTCCTCGTAAAGTAGTCACACGACATGTTAAAAACTAACGGAACTAGATGACTTGATATAATATAATGATAATGATTTTTGTAGTGTGCGGTTTTTTTTTCGAACTGACTACGCTATTGACCCGGCAGGGTCTTCACAGCTTCACCGGACTAAATAGTGTGCGGTATCTTTATATATATTTTGACCTATAATACATACAAACCTGTTTTTACTATTGAAGCTTTACAATTCATAGTATACAAATTTAGTGGCGAAAAGCGGTACATTTTAATCATATTATCATTACATAGTATACAACAAAGACCCCTACCGTGTCTGTCTGTCTGTCTGTTCGCGATAAACTCAAAAATTACTGAACGGATTATCATGCGATTTTTACCAGTGAATAAAGTGACTCATGAGAAAGGTTTTAGTATATAATTGGTCAAGGAAGGGCCCGCTAGTAATACTATATTTTTGCATTAGGAATATTATATGATAATTTACACTATTTCAGAGAACACTCAGCTGTTAAGAACATGGTGTCTTCGCAAAAGAACATAGCTGTATGGGGCGATAAATGTAGTACAATTTGCAAAGAAAATTGTGCTTTGCACGATATATGCGACTTATGTAAACCCTGCCTTAGTTTTAAATTAAAGAATACTTTACTAAAGGCTCACAGAGAATTTATACATAGAGGCGACTTTAGAAGACTTTATCCTCCTCCTACAGTAAGTTATATCAATTAAAAATACATTAGCAGGAATAACTTTTGAGTTACCGATTATTTCATACGTCTGCAGCGAATACTTCAGCTAGAAACTCGCGGCTCTTCCAAAAAGTGTTTATTATAGATACGGAATATTATCTATTAATCGGCCTTGTAAGAGACAAATAAACATTCATGAAAATCAAGCCTACTGAAAATAGGCACATTATTAGAAAGCATCGATACCACGCGGTTAGTCGCTCGCAAAAAATACATATTGAGCAAAGGCAAGCTCGAGAGTGTACTTTTAATCGCAATTATTTAAAAAAATCTACTGGAGCATAGTTTAAAAGGCTCTTTTGGATGACCAGTTTGCCGATCACTTAGCTAGTAGTATGCCCGTCCTCTCTCAATTGTTTGAGATGAACATGAAAAATAACTTTTAAAACCCTGTCAATTGTTACTACAAAATTCATCGTTAAATTCTCCCTGGCACAAACAGACAGATCTACAACTTCAGGGTGGTACTTATTTAGCCAGGCGAAAGCTAAAAACTAAGGTAAGAGCTTGAATTTCTGCCAGTGGTGTAATAATAGGATGTCAGAACGGTCAAAGAACAGTCTGGTTGGAGGATCTCTCTGACCTGAGAGAGCAACGAGTAGAGGTTTCTAATATTTAGCGTGCCAAATGCAAAAAGGAGGTATTACTGCACAACATAGTTTTTTATCCTGAAAGAACGCATATTTTTTTTAGGTTGGATTTTTTTTTAATATAAGCCTAAAATATACTCGTATATATAACGCAATAAGAATAAAGCAACTTTTCTGTATTACGACCGCGATTTATTAATTTTTTAAAGGCTTCAATTAAAAAGTTACTTAACAAATATTTTACGCGACTTATCTTTACATATCCAACATCGAACATTCCATGACCCAAAATTTGAACTTCCGTGTTGTAGTGAAACTTTTTACCGGAAAAACAAACATTATTAAGTTAAAGTAATATTGTTTTTTAATCTTATATACATGATTCTGAAATAAAAAATTACTTCCAAATCATCGAAAAATGCATACAATAAATAGCATAGAATGAAGGTACTTTACGTAGCGATTTATTACAAAGTAATTATAAAGTTTGTTAAGGCGGCTAACCGGTCTGTATTCTCCGGGACCTTAAGGGTGAATGTAATCCCACTTTACAGTAATTAGTACACAGGTCGCCTAAAACATTGGATGCGTATCTTAAGTTCCACATACCTATTTTTAATTCCACCATAATATACGTATATACAAACAGCGCAGTAACCATACGCGTAGATAGCCAGCCGAAAAAATCTCAGTGAAAGTTGAAATCCTATACTGACATTTTAAAAGCCCTGGAGTACTTGACAAATGACAGTCTAGCGATAAATATGCTTTAAAAAATAAATAATATCAGTAATTTACGTTTTTTTAAGTGTAAAATCTGTTATTTGGTTGCCGACAAAACTTCATATTTCGCATACTAGTATTCGCAATTTATTGTTGGAGTATACCGTGAATGTCTCTAAATATGACTAAATTTATAATAAATCACAATAGTCCTACTTTTTATATATTTACTAGTGTATTGTCACGTTGACAACCCTAAATACATACCCATAAATACTACCTTTCGCTCCCCCTCGCCCTGCCGTCCCGCTTTCGGTCTCGCATTGAATTTTAAGATAATTGGCCGCACTAATAGTCTGTGATTGGCCGCTTTACAGTTGATTGTGCTCCTAAGAACCACTGATTTTAATGACAATGTTTTCCTTCTCTAAATTTCAAGTTCATTGAAAGAATACATGCATAATATAAAGTAGCATTGTACTAAAATATGAATGCTGATAGAGCCACGCTGAAACTATTACTGGTTTTAGCATGAATGGGTCGGCTTGTCCGGGGTAGTACCACCCTTTCATAGAAAATCGACATGAAGTAACAGTGCTTGCATTGTTGCGTTTCGTTCGGTCAGTCTCTCCCCTCTCCTCTCCCATTCCCCTCCCTCCTCTAACCCTTCCCCCAAAGGGTGGCAATGCACTTGCGACTCCTCTGGTGTTGTTAGTTTCCATGGACGGTAGTTATCACTTAACATCAGGTGACCCACATGTTCGTTTGCCACCTATGACATAAAAAAAAAAAATACAATTACCGTAAAGGGTAATTTAGAAAATAGGTTGTATTGATTTTCGATGCAATCTAATACTTAATGGTTTATGTGGAAGCTTATCTATAGATCGCGCTGTCTTTAATTGTAGTCTATGCCATTGACGCATTTGACATAATTATCCTATGTGCTCTATGCATATATATGTATATCGTATTTGTAGACTCTGTATGATTTATATAATACCTACCCAGTTATATAGAATCTCCAGCAGATATAAATAAATATTAATTTCAGGCTAGTTACTAGTTTGTCCGGTCACAAATTGTAACTAGAAGTAGTCGTCAATAGAATTTAAGATGTAGGCAAAATGCATGAGGCATAACCGATTTTTAGTTCTCTGTAATAAAGAAATTCTAACTCGACATTTTTAGATTCTTATTTCTTTCATCTTTTTTTTAATTTAATAACACACCTAATTACATACTCTCAAATATATATTTATTTTTTAATTGTCATAACTGGCAAACGAACTTGTGGGTCACCTGATGTTAAGTGATCACCACCGTCCATAGACACTAACAACACCGGAGGAGTCGAAAGTGCGTTGCCAGCCTATGTTTGCGGGACAGGGAGTGAGCGGGGAGAGGAGAGAGGAACGGAGGTGGTCCTACGGCGCTCTCGCTGACCACACAAAACGCAACAATACAAGCACTGTTACTTCACGTCAGTTATCTATGAGAGGGTGGTACTACCCCGGACGAGCCGACCCATTCAAGCTGAAACCAATAATAACTTCAGCGTGGCTCTACTACTCCTTAAAACTCTTTATTCATACATATCGCAAACAAATTCAGAATTAGCATAGGAGTAATAAGAATTCTTGTAGTTCTAATTGCAATGAATTTTTTTCTGTCAAATAGTTAATCATTTTATTTTATAAACTCATTATTAATACTTTCGATTTTACTACTGTAGATTTCCCAGTAATTTAATGTCTTATCTAAACTGATTTTTTTTATCTCAACAACTTGATAATTCATGTTCCTACATATACACTTCCTAGTAATGTTTACAATGTTTTATTATTACCAACATAGAGATAGAGGAGATTTTTGTTTCACATTTTTAGATTTTAAAGCGAGAAAATATTGCGCAACCTTTAATTATTATAACAGTGCACAGAGATATGTGTCGTTTAGAATCAGAAGTGGTCAACTCCACTTTGCAATTTTAGTGGGTATAGCCTATTTTCCATTTTGAGCTTATTGCAGAGACTATGAGACATTTAGTTTTCTGTAGAGTTTTAATACAGTTAGTATAGAAAGCTAAAAAAATAAAAATGTATGCTATAGTACAATAGTTTAAAGTTATGAGACTTAGAAAATTGCAAAGTGGAGTTGACCACTTCTGAATCTAAACGGCACATATGGGGATGATGTATTCACTATAACACGTAATATACAGACAATATATAATATGTAATTATAAATATATAGTAGGCAATATATAAGGCCAAGAT
Organism: Antheraea pernyi; assembly: GCA_015888305.1. Taxonomy (NCBI): domain Eukaryota; kingdom Metazoa; phylum Arthropoda; class Insecta; order Lepidoptera; family Saturniidae; genus Antheraea; species Antheraea pernyi. The sequence continues at coordinate 453,397 of MU158882.1, read as the reverse complement.
AACTGTCACTCATATATTTAATTAGCACTTGCTTCATTATAAATGTTAATATGAATAGTCAAGTAATAATAATTTTAAATAATGCACACATATATTCCTAACTCTTCCCCTACATGAGTATATTTTATTTATACATACCTGTACCTCCCTGGAAAAAAAATGTTTTGATTTTATCTATCTGATCCTAATCTAGATATATCTTCCATAGATCTATTTACTTAATCATAATATATTCAATATGCTGGTGTTTATAATAATATTACCTTTTCCAGAAATCCGGAATGCTGAAGACAGTAAATATGGAAAATTGGTCCAAATCCAACAAGTTACAGTATTTATGGTATCAAGGAAAATGTGATACAGACATCACTTGGTGTACATAAACAAATATATTATTAAAATAACTAATTTATTAAAGTATTACACAGAATTACTTATTTTCCTATACATTATATGTTATCCTTATTATTATAAAAGTCTCACTGTACCATAGATTGTAGTAAACCAAGTATGTAACTTCCCAGATCCTCATCCTGGTTTGTCCATGAAACATAAATGTTTTTTGTGCTGTCATCATCCCCCTCTACTTTTATTAAAACAGATTCAATTGATATGTTCCCATCGGAAATAGTTATGGTCCAGCCTTCTAATTTCTCTGCCAGGAGAGTTCTCAACTTCTCGGCAGTCTTCACAGCTGGCCCTGGATCTTCAAAACGTACAGTACTAGTGAAACGAATTATATGCCTGTTGATTCCAATTTCATCACACATTTCGTCTATATCTATTAAGGAAAGTCTGTTGTCTCTGACACAGAGAATTCCATTGACAATTCTTCGCCTTTTCGGATCTGGGGGTTGCGCATTATATCTCACAGCTTCAGCCTTCAGTAGCCTTAAAGAGACATCAATAGGAATCTTAGTAGGTGTGTTTATAGTACAAGTTTCACCATTGGCAGGCATATAGCAGCTAATTTTGAATTCCTTTTCAATTTTATCTTTTAAAAATTCCATCTTCTGAGCTTCACCATGTACCAATAATACATTCTTTGGCTCACAGTACTGTATTAACTGCATAATTCCTTTTGCATCAGCATGGGCAGAGAAAGACATATACTCAACGGCCATCTTTACTTCTACTACCTGACGGTTTTCAAATTCAACCTTTTTTGCACCATTCAGAATTTTATGACCGACGGTGCCTTGTACACAAAACCCAGGCATAATAACCATATTTTGTTCATGAGGCGCCCACTTCTTAAATATATTTAAAGACAATCCTGCATGCAACATTCCCGGTGTAGCAAACACAACCATAGCACCAGGATTATCTATATAAGATTTATCAAATGGCTTAATATGTTTAAAGTCGAACATGTTTCGTTGGACAAAAGTTTTTCTTATCTTTTGATTAGTCCATGTTATGAACATTTTGTAGTAGTTGTTAGCTTTTTCTGTGAGACCAAGCGCAAAGTACACTGGGTACTTTAAGTTCATCCTTTCCCAGTATGTTTCAAGTAAAATGCACAGTTCCTGAGCTCTACCCAAAGCAAATACAGGTATTAGTACTTTACCACCTTTTTCTACACATTCATGAACCTTTTTGAGGAAATCTCTTTCTCTGCATCTCTTAGAATCCCTTATAGTTGTGGCATATGTAGATTCTGTTATAAGTAAATCTGGTCTGCATTTATCAATCCAGGCAGCTCCTAAATGCCTATCTGGTGTCATATTATAATCACCTGTGTATACAACTGATTGAGATCCAACTTTGATCCAAAACATAGCAGCACCTAGCACATGTCCTGCATAGTATGCTTTTATTTCAAGTTCATTATCAACCATAACTGACTGATGAAGAGTCACAGCAGTGACTTTTTTAATACAATCTTTAATCATTTGTGAAGTGAAGAAATTAGACTCACCTTTCCGCTCCACAGCGACTTTTCTCATGTCTTCCAGAAGGATAGGAGCTATAGCCTTTGTTGGATGAGTCATATATATTGGACCAGTATAACCGATCATCTCAGACATGTAGGGCAAGGCACCACAGTGATCTAAATGGAAATGGGATATGATTACGCAGTCTATCTGACTTGTGATCGGCCCTTCAGGGACAATATATGAGAAATCCGGGAAACGCCTTTCATCATTGTAGCCCATGTGCATTCCACAATCTAACATGATGTTTTTACCGCCCATTGATAGAAGTATGCAGCTCCTGCCTACATCCTGGCCTGCGCCTAAAGGGGTTATCTTAATATCTGGCATTGTAATTAAACGTTTCTAATATGCGCAAAATGTACATTCAAATAATTATCTGTAGTACTCAACTGGACGATAACAGAGGTAAATTCAATAAGACTATCATCAACGTTTTGTAATTTATGAATAGGTAACAAACGAAAATAAAAACCAAACAAAATGAATTGCCCGTTTGATAATAATTATCAATTAGGTTACACCACAGATCAACAAATACTAATCCACAGACAACTCAGAATATAGATCCCATATTCTACGACGCATTGAACGTTTCCGCGTTGTATTTTGACTTGAGGAGCTGATATTATATACATATGGGTAATAGGTGAACTGTATGTCTTACTAGGGATGCTCGACAGTGGTGGTGATAGAAATGTGTTACGGAGTATATAAGTTTATTTCAGCATATAAATGAGGGTGAATAAAATTACCGAAGTGAATGATAACACAACCCACGATTTTATCTTAAATAACAATTTCACGATCAGAAGAAAAAAATTATATTATTTAATTATTAATTTAACAACATTATTGTAACTAAACAGCTAAAATACTTTGCAAATGAAATTTGTCAGAGTTTCAAATAATAATTTTTAGAAGTTGGCAGTCTTGGGGTATAATATTGTTCTCCAGAAAATTTAATGTAATATAATTTATTTTATGTGAACAGTTAAAAATTTATGCCTACCGATAGTAACTCGTCATTAGAGTCAATGTCAAAGTACAACTTATTACAGACTGCTCAGTTCTCATTCGGTGCTGTCAGATGTCATAGTTTTTGTTTTTTCATATTTACATAGTAAATAGGTACATACTTTAGAAATTAAATGGTTTTGCTATCGACAATATTTGCATCTTATTCGCAGTGTTGCACAACGCTATTAACTGTTATTTTACGTTTTTATAGTAATTACAGATAGCATTGTGTTGTTATGATAAGCTGCACTTGTGCTTATCGCTGAACGCCGGCTCATAGGGCGGACGTGTTTATCACAATTAAATCTATAAAACTAAACGTTTTAAGAAGAAATGTCAGGCGAAGGCTCCAATGGTAATGAGAACAGAAAAGTAGCACTAATAACCGGTATAACAGGGCAGGTATGTGTAAATAAATAATGTAAACAAAGTAATTTCGTGACACGTACTATGAAATAATAATTTGCCTAGAAATATCTGTAAAGTTATAATCTCAGTTGTTCTTAGTATGAGGGGGCAGTCATAACTTAAATTCACACTGCATGTATTGTATATTTTATACTGTAATAGCTGAGTAATGTGAGGATCAATATTAGTAGTAATTTTCAGCTACATTCAATTGTTAGATGTTGTTGAAGTCATCTAAACCTAAATAGTTTTTATGCACTTCAATTCCTCCTATATCTGTATACAAATGTTGAGCCATAATGATACTACTTATACTGATAATATGTCTGCATATTCAAAGTTTAGTTTGCTGCAATAAATATTTGTTATCTGGGTTTTTTTCAGTAATTGAAATATAATTAATTAGTGGGCCCTGCAGATGTTGTCCCTCTCTGATAGTAATAATAAAACCTATTATTATATACCTAAGACAAATTATATACCTAAACATTTCTCATGGACTCATTGTATTTACTGGTGAAAACTGTATAATAATGTGTTCAGTAGTTTTTAGTTTATTGGTAACTGACAGACAGATATATACTGTGTTTTATACTATTGATAACATTATGTATTGATATGGACATAAATTATAATTATAATATTGCTTAAAGCAGGTCCTTTCTGCAAGTAACAATCATAAATTTAAAAAGCTATTAATTTATTTTATGAAGCAAATAATCAAATTTCTTCTTATACTGGAATAATTAGTTATATAGGCTTACAATGATTGATATGGTTATAAATATAATCAGTATTGAATGTTATTTGATACTTTTTGAGGTAACATACCAAAAATGCTATCACCTACTAAAAAAAGTTTACTATTGATAATAACAGACATTCAAAACCGAGTGTTTTGATTAGTATTATCTGCGATGATTTCCCTGAATAGTATCTTAGTTTTATAAAACCAGTCAGTGATAATATATTAATTAAATGTTAATAAAGGTTGATTTTTTTGATTTTTCATATCATGGCCAGTGATATCTTTAGTAAACCTATTATAAACTGGAATATGAATTTGGATGTATATTGTTAAGGTTAATTGTGAGATGACTATTGTTCTCACCATCATTATTCAAGAAATAATGCAGTGTTATTTAATTAAAAAACAATGGTAATAATATAAATCTATTCATAAATAACTAAGCCTGGTATTAAAGTATGGTGTATTGATTTCAGTATCATAAAGAATAGCTAATAAGAAAAAATAACTTTAATGTGCTTAGATTACATGCAACATGTCATAACCCTACAATATTAGTAATTTTACAAAGGTTTCCTTTTCATATTAACGAAACGAAAATTCTATGTGTAGTATTCATAATAATAAGCCTTTTATTCTGAACTTTTATACATTGTTTTTTTTATAGTATATCTTGTAGTTCAGTGTGTCTCTTAACATAGGGCCTCATCTAACATTTTCCATTGGGTTCTGTCTTGCGCTACCCTTCTCCAGTGATGGCCAGCTGTAAGTTTTAAGTCACCTTCCCATCTTGTTAGTTGGCATCCTCTGTTTCGCTTGCCATCTCTGGTGTACCAGTCTGTGACCATTTTGCTCCATATGTAGTACTATTATCTATTTTCTTATGATATCAAAATCATTTGTATTTATTATACAGGATGGTTCATATCTTGCGGAGTTCCTAATTGAAAAGGGCTATGAAGTACATGGTATTCTCCGGAGATCGTCTTCATTTAATACTGGGCGTATCCAGCATCTGTATGGTCAACCTGCTTGCCATACGGGTGGCAGAATGCACCTGCACTATGGTGACCTCACTGACACGTCATGTCTCATTAGTATAATTACTAAGGTAAGATAATTATACACATACTCAAGCAAAAATATTTTATCTCAAAATTTGCCAGCTTAATATTTCCATCACTCAGTTATATAAAAGTAGGAGTCGAAAATATTCACTGCATAGAAAAGGCTTGCCGAACTCCAGAGGGAATTTGCTAGATAAATATATAGATATCTCTCAAATAGCAAAACTTCATCTATATGATTGTTAAATCATTATATAGTATAAAACAAAGTCCTCAACTGTGTCTGTCTGTCTGTTCGCGATAAATTCAAAAACTACTCAACGGATTTTTATGCGGTTTTCACTGGTGGATAAAGTGATTAACGAGGAATGTTTTAGTATATCATTTTTCAAGTTTTTTTTAATAATCATGGCGGGACAACGTCTGCCGTACCCGCTAGTAATATAATATTATAAAGAGGTAAAGTTTGTGACATTAGTAGGGGGTAATTTCAGAAACTCTTGGTCCGATTTGAAAAATTGAATGTTATATAGCTTTATTAGCGAGGAAGATTATAGACTATATATCATCACGCTAAGACCCAATAGGAGCGGAGCACCAATGTAGCATATATCAAAATCGGAGTTTTTTCCCTTTAGAGAGCTTCCGCTGCGTGAATGAAGTCACGGACAGAGGCTAGTTATTAAATATAGTTATAAAAACAAATTCTTAACAGTTACATCTAAGGGTTTTTGTGACTAAATGAACTATTTCATTAGGTTTATGACTTTCTTTAATGGTTTAATAATTATTTATTTGATAAAATACAAGTTATTTATTGGTACTATTAGTTTTCTACATGAATCTTAAACTAGTAGTCCTTATATAGTAAAAGGTATAACATAAATCTTTTTTATTAGAATTTTTTTAAGAACAGGATATATTGATTATTACGACCTAAATTAAGGTATATGGTGATGTTTAGCCCCTTGATAGACATGAAAATTGGCTTTTGTATTATCCGAAATAAAAACTTCTACTCTTAGCCTATACATCTGTTGGTGCCTATGTAGACACATTCATTGAAATGAGTTACGAAAGCATAATTACTGTATCTGTACTAACATAATTGTGTCAATTTAATCCAATTCAGTTCATCTCCCTGTTTTGTTTCAACCTACACCCTTCCTTCTGCTATAAATTCAATTATATTTAATATCCCAATATCAAGAACATTGTTTCTTAACCTTTTTACTAATATAACACACTAAATAGTTAGAAAATATTACAAAAATTTAGCAGATTCCTCGCTACTACAATTATATTACCCAGTTCATAGGGCGTAGATTTGTTCTTATATCAATGGTTATGATTTATGAAGAATCTTTTTTTATATTTAAATTACTTATAAACTCTTAGGAACTGTACACATGGATATATAATTCGCTTTGGCAATTACTTTTTTAACCGACTTCGAAAAAGGAGGAGGTTACTACGTTCGGTTGTGTGTATTTTTTTTTTTTATGTATGTTAATCGATATCTCCGTCAATTATGAACCGATTTTAATGATTATTTTTTTTTGTAGTATGAACTATCTTGTAGTAGTCATTCTTGTGGCACATGTGTTTTAAATTAAGATTATTGGAATGAAAGTATGATTGTATAATTTTTATGCAGATAAAATCCTCCATATTTTTAAACACAATCTACTTTGGCGGTCCTGACCTCCCAGGTTATGAAATGATGACCTAGAGCTTCTATTAGGGTTGTACGCTAGATCAAATATTTGTGCAGACAGCGGTTTATTGTACTCATGTAATAATCGGATAATTTTAGATGTGCAATAAGTTATAATGTATTGAATTTTCCAAGAATACAAAAATGTTGTACATTTTTTTTTTTCGATGTGACTATGCTATTGACCTAGTAAGGTCTTAACGGCTTCACCGGAATACTAAGGCGAGCGCTTAAGGCACTCAGCCTAGGTAAGTAGGTGTAGGGTGCACGGCACACCTAGGCTTGGGCTGTTGCCTGATACATGCAATTCGCGACCTATCTGAGCTAACCTAAGCTAACTATTCATACATATATGAGTTGTTGAAACATATATGTGTACCAGGCATACATACATACCTCAACAACTCTTATATATATTTCGTATCGGATAATTTTCTAAACTATTTCTGTTAAAATTTTGTACATGTTCCACAGTGTACGCCCAAATGCTTTTATCAAAACCGGTGATTATATCATTTTTTTTTATATGTGCCGACATATATATAGGGCAAGTGGATACTGTTTCAATAATACAAATAGCACGGCGTTATCTATGTTTTTGATTACACGAATATTCAATATAAGTTTTCGATTTTAGGCTGATATATTATCGCGGTTTCCGTGAAATTAACATTAGTTGTTTGCAGTTTTATTTTTATTAATTTTATATGTATGTTGTTTACTTTTGCATGTTGACTTTTATCGGTTAGGCTTATTAAAACGTAAAAGATATATTATACTAACTAGCACTGCTCGGAATTTCCTTCACGTTATTTGTTTTTAACCGACTTCGAAAAAGGAGGTCAATATATTATTAGGTAGCGCGAATATAAATATTTTTTATTTAATTCGGTTAAATTAATAATTCATTAATTTTTCGCTTTTTAGTGCCTTATTTGTGTGTCACATCGAAGGCGGTTTATTTTTTTTGGATTTTTTTTAAATATATTGCTCTACAGCACATCTAACACATAATACATTTTGTTATATGGAAACATGTTTTCCTATTACAAAGTAATTAAGTTTGTGGTAATTATAATCAATTAATAATGATGTACATTTAAGTACATTCTAGGTTTGAATGACTCTGATGGTAAGTGTTCTTATGGATCTGTGAGTTCATGTGTATGTGTATCTGATATGTTCCTGTTTGATACTTTATTCTACCTATATTATTTTATGTATATTACAAGGTAAAAATGTAATAACAATCCTAATATTATAAATGCGAGGGTGAGTTTACTCTTTGAGGTTACTCTTTCACATCTTAACTATTCAACCGATCACCATTAAATTCTGCATAGACGTTGTCAGGATTTCAGAAAAGGACACGGGACACCTCTCATTCAGAAAAGTGTACTGGTCCCGAAGGATAGGTCAAATATATACTAATACGAGCGAAGCTGCAGGCAGGAGCTAGTGAAACGTAATCTAGTCGCTCGTTATAGTGAAACGAATAGCATAAAACCTCTGTCCATGGAAAAACAATTAGATACGCCAAAACATAAAAAAAAACTATAATTGTGATGGCTCAAACGGCTTTGAAGTAATCGACTTCGGATATAAATTAAATTTAAAAAACTAAATATATTAAAGTATTACTTAAGTACTAAAGGGGGGAATGATCTTTGATTTGTTTATTTTTGATGACATAATGGATTGTATCTTGAGGTGTAGGTTTGATATGAGAGGCATGCGGTCATCTACACTGGACCAGCATTGTTTTTTTTTTTTCCTCGAATTGACTACGCTATTGACCCGGCAGGGTCTTCACAGCTTCACCATGACATAATGGATTGTATCTTGAGGTGTAGGTTTGATATGAGAGGCATGCGGTCATCTACACTGGACCAGCATTGTTTTTTTTTTTTCCTCGAATTGACTACGCTATTGACCCGGCAGGGTCTTCACAGCTTCACCGGACTACTAAGTTTGGCCCTTAAGGCACACAACCGATTTTGGTTTTGGGTAACATACACAAGGGTGCACGCACACCTCGGCTTGAGCTGTTACCTGGAAAAAGACGCTTCTGTCCTAGCTAACTATTCTAAGGTATTCATACATATATACATTTGTGAACCATACAATCGAAATTGCATGATTCACAAATGAATACGTGTATATCGGATTGAAACGAACTAAAACTATTCGATTCAGTTCGATGAGGGAAAAAAATCAAAACCCTCCCACCATGTGTATATATGTGCACGTGTGTGAGAGAGATGATCTCATATGTCTGTTCAAGTGATGTAGGTGAGTCACTGTATCGCGAAAATAATATCAAGAGGGCTCCGCGCGGGGAC